>JADPWL010000732.1:0-19521 GCA_019059595.1 Marasmia exigua | reverse complement strand
TGTTGCAGATAATATTTTGTTCTTCGTATTGTATTATTGTGGCTTGGCGCCCAGTAGGTAACCCAACTACGGTGTATGTATTAAAATGTTGACCGCAGAATTGCAATGTACTGGCTATTATGTCACTAATCAATTGAGAAGCATTCTGATACCGTTAAAGGTATTTACACGTATTAATTTATGATACGATAGACCAGTTTTGTTTTTGGGGGTGGATGATTCGATAACAAATGACAGGGACGTATGGAAAAGAAAAACATACTGTACCTACCTTACTTGTACCTGTAGCCTTCGTTGTACACATCCTGTAATATCTAGTTTTTAAGTTTTCATACTTTATTTTGAGTGGAATAAAAGTATATTCATTCATTCATTCATTCTGCGCCGACCCCAGATAACCTAGTAAAAGGGCAAGAGCAGGAGGCCAGTATTGTTTCTAGTGGACAAATAGTTTTTCTATGACATAGGCGGCGGACGAGCAAAAGGATCATCTGATGGTAAGCCGTGGACACCCGCGACACCAGTGGAGTTACAAGTGCGCTGCCAACCTTTAAACCCTCCTTCCCCCGTTTTGGGCCTCCGAATCCCTCACTCATGCAGCGAAACATAGCACAGTGCTGCTTCACGCCGGTTTTCTGTGATTTTCTATGATAAAAGCAATATTTTAAAGCGTACCATAAAATGATTCATTCAAAAAATCCACTCATGTATATATTTCTCCAACGTACCTAATAAAGTAAACATCTTTTCCCTGCTTTTCGTCTCTAACATCTTCACTAATAAATGCTTTTAATCACCCGGTTTTGTTTGTACGGCCCGTGCTAATTGGCATTGGCAAACAATACTTCTGCCCGACCGATTTCAGTCGGAACACCTATATTATTTATCGCGTGCTGCTGATTCTGTGAGGTCAGCTTTAAAGGAAAAGTAGCACGGTGCTGTATTTCGCTGCATCAGTGAGGGTACCGGAGGCCCAATCCGAGGGATAGGGGGGTTTAAAGGTTAGCAGCGCAGCACTGGTGTCGCGGGTGTCAATGGGCGGAGGCAATCGCTTACCATCAGGCGATCCGTCTGTTCGTCTGCCACCTAACACATAAAAAAAGTAAATGTTTACTAATTTTGTTTCTTTTTTGTTACAGGTAAGCAATTCACAACCCTTATCGCATCAAAGGCGGTTTGTAACGAGCGAAACAAAAACGAAAGGAAAGGTAAAAAAAGTAGCAACAAATAAAAATCAATTTCTTTCGAAACACATAACAACGGGGCGTGGCATTGAAATGGGAGCCCAAATGAGCCGCTCACGTGACTCCGTACCGGTGGAAACTTTTTCAAAGCATTTACTCGCAAAGTTCGTACCATATTATGACTTCGATTAATGACGAATCATTTTTGGAAGTTAATAAGTGAAGGGTGAAGTGATGTGAAGTCGCGTTACTATTTAGGTCATTCCGCTGGGTAAAAGTATCAGCCTATAACAGTCGCACTGTAGGGCAAAGTCCTTTTCGTAGAAATCAAGTCATCGCTACTATAATGGGAGTAGGCTTAATCACCACGTTTGCCAAATGCGGATTGGTGATCACAAACCCGAGCTTTATTCGAAAAAATCTATACATACTTTTCGCTCGACCCGGGAATCGAACCCAGGACCCCGAGATCACGGCCCCGTACTTAAACCACTAGTACCAACAGGGCGTTTAAACAATAAAAAAGGTCAGAGTATTTACTGAATTTACAATCAGAATCATACACAAATTATATAAATAGAGGACCCCCGACTAAAGATTTTTTCAACAGAATTAAACTAATTGTGGAATGTATGTAATGACGACCCGATTGGAACAGTGGTAGTGAACGCTGCCTCTGATACAAGGGTTGCGGGTTCGATCCCCGCACAGCACAAACATTAGTGTGCATGAACATGTTTGTTTGTATTGGTCTGGGTGTTTGCTGTATATTATAAGTATGTATTTACAAAGGAAAAGAATTCTATTCTATCTATATTATATATAGCTGATTACCACTGACTGACTCACTGACTGATCAGGGGTATTTTTGGGTAGATTGGGGTTGTTTTTGACAATTTTTTCTTTGTTTATTTGTTTTTTACAATCAAGCGCAGGTTTTGACATTTGGTGGAAAAAAAATGGACCGCCAGCGCGCCGTTGCGCTTTTGTTTTTTTTTTTTTAAAGGCAACGGTCAATGTTTTGACATTTGTCTTGGAATCGCCCATTGTTTTTTTAATTGCCCGTGACAAAAAGTTGAAAAAAACAAATGCCGCGCCGCCTCTTGGATTGAAAATTTAATTTGGAACCCTTGTTTGCGGAATCGTAGCGGAGGGGGGCGCGGTGGTTTTCAAAAATTATGTTTTTTAATCTGTCACAATTATGTCGACTCTAGAACGTGCTGTGCGACTTTTCGAAATCCAAGATGGCGCCGCGGTCTGGCGGGACATTTGTAGGGGGGAAAAAATTGGCACTTTTCAAATGATTTTCGGGGATGATGGCAACATCGGAGCTGGTAGGTTTGTTCCAGGCGTCGGGGGGTAATTTATTTCGAGTGTTTCTGCAGTGTTGCCAGGACTGGGAATTTCTACCAAATTTTGGTAGTTTTTGGGCAACGGCCCGAATAGTAGAAAAAAAAAGTGGTATCCTTAGTGAAAATCCAGTAAGAGTTTGGTGGCAATCGGGGCTCGCAATGACCCCAGTAGTTTTTGCTAAAATTCTGGCCAATACTGAAATGGAGGCAAAAATAAATTTGGGGTGCGCTGACTTTGGGAGCTCCTAGGACGAGGATATCGTAGGATGAAAAAAAAAATAAAAATGTCTATGATCAGTCATATGATGTAGTCTATGTAGGTAGGGGGGTACGCGCTGTCAAAATACAAGATGGCGGACGAGCTGGCGGCCATTTTGTAAATTTGTAAAATTTTTGAAATTTCAACCGGAGTTTTTTTGACAGATGGGACACTTGAGCGAGTTGGCATGAGTGGAGGGTGCGAGTTCTTGCTTGCGTGGTTGCCATGACGAAAAATATTTTGGCGATTTTGATAGTTTGCGCGCCACGGGCCCGAAAGGTGCGAGCGAAATAGCCATTTCTGGGGGAAAAAAATCACAAGAGGCCATGGGACCGGGCTGGTCGAAGGAATTTGACTATTTTCAGCACCCGGACCTGGCAACACTGGGAGCTGGGAGGAAAAACATTTTTGCGACTTGGTCATTTCGATTGATAGCTCATTGGTTCTACTGGATTCTCTAGTGGAAAAAGTAAAAATGTTGGTTCGGTCTTGTTATGGCGTAGTAATGGGGGCAAATACGTATTTTCTTGAAATTCAAGATGGCGGAACGAGGACAGCGGCACATTTTGTAAAAAGTTGAGTTTTTGAAAAACAATTCAAAGTGGTTGTTCGGGCAGATGGAGCCCCACTTTTGACGCGATTTTTTGCCAGACTTTTAGTTGAACTTGACAAGGGCACTTCCTACGCGGACGGTGAAATAAAAAATTGAAATTTTTGGATAATTTCTGAGAATTCCCCAAAAACGTTAAAATTGCAAATTTTCAGTTTCTGTGTATGAGGTCCTGCAGAAAATGACCATCCCCTTCATGCTATTTTTGGCCGAATTTGCATCTTAACCTGCAAACTACTGGAGCTGTTTTTGAGAAAAACATTTTTGGTCATGTCATGTTCGGCATGTAGGCCTATGGATTCTTTGAGGAAAAAAGTAAAACTGGTGGTTTCGGTCTTGTTATGGTGTAGTATTGGGAAAAATACGGATTTTTCGAAATTCAAGAGGCGGACTTAGACAGCGGCCATTTTGTGAAAGTTTAGTTTTGGAAAGCTTTAAAGTGGGTTTTCGGGCAGATGGCGCCACTTGACGCGAATTTTTGACATAACCTTATTGTCATGTTGAACTTGACAAAGGCTACGTTACGGTGAAAAAAATTTTCGAGTTTTTGGATAATTTTGAGGGATGACACCAAAACGTTAAAATTTCAAATTTCAGTTTCTGAGTATGGAGTCCTGGTCAAAAAGTGACATTTTTTTTTTTTTGTCCGGGGGGGATTGGGGGTCATTTTTTCTTTTTTGGCCAATTCAGAGCGTGTAGAGTGTTACTGGCAAAGAGGGTAAACGGAACAATGAAATTCGACATGGTAGTAGAATGTCCCATACATTTTGTACTGGAGTTGGCTACAAAAGTACCTCACTAAGGAGTTGTATGGGGAAAAAAACTCAAAAAAATAAATATTCAACCAAGTCGGGGAATCGAGCGGAGCGCGGTAGGGCGAAGCCGGCGCGTCCCATTTCATCAAGCAAACACTACTAAATCCAAGGGAGCGCCGCGTATTGGGCGCAGCCCGGAGCGGCCATTTATCACAAATCAGCGCACAACTAAGCGGAGCGCCGCGTAGGGCGCAGCCCGGAGCGGCCATATAATCACTCGGTCATATGGAAAAAACCTAGCGAAGCGCGCGTCGGGCGCAGCCCGGGGCGGCCTTTTTTCTTACTATATTAGGGAAGAAAGACATGGCGAAGGCGGAGCGCCGCGTAGGGCGAAAGCCCAGGAGCGGGCCATTCTCTGAACCGTGACTACTAGGATCAAAGCAGAGCGCGCGTTAGGGCGAAGCCCGGAGCGGCCATTTTATACAAAATCAGAGCAGCAAAACTAAGCGGAGCGCCGCCGTAGAGCAAGCCCGGAGCGGCAATTTTCATCTAAATGATACAAAAAAAACCAGCGGACGCGCCGCGTAGGCGCAGCCCGGATCGACCTTACTTCACGACTCATATCACAAAACCAAGCGGAGCGCGCGTAGGGCGTAGCCCGGAGCGGCCATGCCATATCAAGTGATACTACAAAAAACCAAGCGGAGCGCCGCGTAGGGCGCAGCCGAGCTGGCCATTACATCACGACTCACATCAGAAAACCAGCGGAGCGCCGCGTCGGGCGCAGCCCGGGGCGGCCTTCTAAACTAACATGAGAAGATACGTTGAGCGGAGCGCCGCGTAGGGCGAAGCCCGTGAGCGGCCATTCTTCGAACAGTGACTACGATGATCCAAAGCAGAGCGCCGCGTAGGGCGCAGCCCGGAGCGGGCCACATTTCATACAATTATGATCCGTAGTAACTTGCAACACCAAAAGTCTACCCTCAAACCCCACCAAACCCCGCACAAGGACACACATTTGATTATCCTTGGGAGTGGAAAAGAACAAGGCAACTGTCTCAAAAGGTGCATCGGCCTCATGAAGTTTCGCGAGGCCGCAGGCCGAGCTTGCGTTCGCGAGGCCGAAGGGCCGAGCTCCGCGGAGCGGCTGAACAGCCACACCCCACGTAGCGTCGCCGCGCAGGCGCAGCCCGCAGCGCGTCCAAGGGGCGCAGACCTAGCTCGAAGGCGCGCACCGCGCAAAGCGCGGGGCGCTTCAAAAAGCTAGTCTATCTTCTATATTATATATAGCTGGATACCACTGACTGACTCACTGCTGACAGGGGTATTTTTGGGGTGTTGGGGGTGTTTTCGTTATTTTTTCTTTTTTGGTGTTGTGTTTTTTTAATAACGCAGGTTTTTGACATTGGTGGAAAAAAAATGGACGCAAGCGCGCATCGTTGCGCTTTTGTTTTTTTGTTTTTCAAATGCAATGCGTGGGGGTCTTTGTACATTTGTTTTAGAATCGCCCATTGTTTTTTTAAATTGGCACGGGGAAAAAAAGTTCAAAAACACAAAATGGCCCGCGCCGCCATCTTGGATTGAAAATTTAAGTGGAACCCGTGTTGCGAATCGTAGCGGAGGGGGGCGCGGGTGGATTTTCCAAATTTCTTTTTCAATCTGTCACAATTATGTTCGACTCTCAAACGTCATTTGCGATTTTTCGAAATCCAAGATGGCGCCGCGTCTGGCGGCATTTTGTAGGGCGGGAAAAAATTGGCCACTTTCAAAATGATTTTCGGGGAGATGGCAACATCGGAGTGGGTAGGTTTGTTCCTGGGCGTCGGGGGGTAATTTATTGAGTTTGCCACGAGGAGAATTTCTACCATATTTTTGGTATAGTTTTTGGGCCAAGGCCCCGAAAATAAGTAGTAAGAAAATAAGTTAATAGACTCAGTAAATAGTAGTATAAAAATAGTTTAAAAATAGTAAAAACAATTAGGTTCGTGGGGGGGGGGGGT
Organism: Marasmia exigua; assembly: GCA_019059595.1. NCBI lineage: Eukaryota > Metazoa > Arthropoda > Insecta > Lepidoptera > Crambidae > Marasmia > Marasmia exigua. The sequence goes on along the minus strand of JADPWL010000732.1, from coordinate 13,361 downwards.
GGGCGGGGGCGGGGGGAGGCGGCGCGGGGGGGGGGGGTGTGTCAGGCGAAGGGGAGAGTGGTACGGCGAGGGGGGGGTTCGGGGGGAGAGGGAAAAAAATAGAATAAAAAATAGAGTCTAGTAGTAGAAAGAGAGAATAGAAGTAGTAATATAGAGTTAATAGTAGAAATTAAGAGAGTATAGGAAGAGTAGGGGCGGGCAGGGGGGGGGTTGGGGGGGGGGGGGGATTTGGGTTGAAAGGTTAGATAGTTAGAAGTAGTGGGGAAAAAAAAAGTTGGTCTCTGTTGCCAAAATCGAGTATGCAGTCTGGTGGCAATCGCGGCTCGCCAATGACCTCCAGGTAGTTTTTTGCTAAAATTCTGGCAACACTGGAAATGGCGGCAAAATAAATTTTGTGGTGTCGCGACTCTTGAGGACCCCTTGACGAGGATATCGTAGATGGAAAAAAATAAAAATTGTCCTGATTGGTTATATAGTTTAGTCTATGCAGGGGCACGCGCGTCAAAAATACAAGATGGAGGGACGATGTGGCGGCAATTTTGAAATTTGTAAAATTTCGAAAATGCAACGTGATTTTTTGACACATGGCCGAACTTGAGCGAGTCGACATGTATCAGGCGGCGTGTGAGTCTTGCTTGCGTAGGTGTTGCCATGTCGAAAATTTTTTTGGCGATTTATTAGTTGCGCGCCAAGTGGCCCAACAAAAGTGCCGAGTCGAAATAGCCATTTTCGGGGGAAAAAAATCTCAAAGAGGCCATTGACAGGGTCGGTCCAAAATGACATTTGACCATTTTCAGCACCTGACCTGTTGTTGGCAACAATGGGAGCTGTGGAGAAAACAACTTTTTGCGATTGGTTCAATTTTCGAGAAGTTATTGGTCCTCTGGTATTCTCTAAGAAAAAAATACAAAGTGGTTCGGTTGGTCTATGGTGTAGTATATGGGAAAAAATACGATTTTTTGAAATCAAGATGGTCGGACAGGACAGCGGCCATTTTGTGAAAAGTTGAGTTTTTGAAAAAATTCAAAGTGATTTTTCGGGCAGGGGGATGGCGCCACTTGACGCGAATTTTAGCCAGAACTTTATTGTTGAACTTAATGATAGCTACGCGGGACAAGTGAAATAAAAAATCGAAGTTTTGGATGTAATTTTCTGAGAATTACCCCAAAACGTTAAAATTGCAAATTTTTCACTTTTGAGTATGAGGGTCCTGTCAAAAAGTGACGTGCGATGCCCATTGTTAGCCAATTAAGCATCCTAACCTTGCAAACACTGGGAGCTGTTGAGAAAAAAATTTTGCGACATAGGCATCATTTTCGAGATAGCTTATTGGTCTTCCGGTATTCTTTGAGGAAAAAAGTAAAAAATGTCGTTCGATCTTGTTTATGGTGCTAGTATATGGGAAAAATACGTTTTTTTAAAAATCAAGATGGCGGGACGAGACAGCGGCCATTTTGTAAAAAGTAGAGTTTCGAAATTCTTTAAGTGGGGTTCGTGGCAGATGGCGCCACCTGACGCGAATTTTTTACATAACCTTTATTGTTAAACTTGCAAAAGGCTACGCGACGGTGAAAAAAAAATTTTCGAGTTTTTGGATAATTTATGAGAGACATACCCCAAAATGATAAAATTGCAAATTTCAGTTTCTGAGTAACGAGGTCCTGTCAAAAAGTGAACATCCGCTGTCATTTGTGGCAATATCAGAGCGGTACAAGTGTTTGTCTGTGAAACTAAACCGGAAAATGAATTTCGACCTGTAGGAAAACTGTCCCATACATTTTGTACTGAGAGTTGACTTAAAGTACCTCACAGGGTTGTATGGGGAAATCAAAATATTCCAACCCAAGATGGGGAATCGAGGCGGAGCGCCGCGTAGGGCGAAGCCCGGAGCGGCCATTCCATCTAAGTGATACTACAAAAAACCAAGCGGAGCGCGCGTAGGCGCAGCCAGCCCGAGAGCGGTATTTCATCAAGCAAAAAATACTAAAGCCAAGCCAGGAGCGCGTCGTTTAGGGTCGATAGCCCGGAGAGGCCATTTTATCACCAAATCTGCAGCAAAACTAAGCGGATGCGCCGCGAGGGCGAAAAGCCGGAGCGGCCATTTATCATCTTGTCATACTAAAAAACAAGCGGAAGCGCCGCGTAGGGGTAGCCCGGAGCGGCCATTTCCATCTAAATGATACTACAAAAAACCAGCGGAGCGCCGCGTAGGCGAATCCCGGAGCGGCAGTACTTCACGACTCATATCACAAAAACCAAGCGGATGCGCGCGTGGGCGCAGCCCGGAGCGGCCATTCCATCTAAAAGTGATACTATAAAAACCAACAACACTTATAAATCCAAGCGGAGCGTGCAATTATAAATCACTCGGTTCATATGGAAAAACCTAGCGAAAAGCGCCGCGTCGGGCGCCAGCCGGGGCGGCCTTTTTCTTACATATAGGGCAAGACAGCGAAGGCGGAGCGCCGCGTAGGCGAGCCCGAGCTGCAATTCCATCTCAAAGGATACTACAAAAACAAAGCGGAGCCGCCGAGTAGGGCGCAGCCCGGAGCGGCCATTCCATCTCAAGTGATACTACAAAAACCAAGCGGTGCGCCGCGTAGGGCGCAGCCCGAGCGGCCATTACATCATGACTCATATCACAAAAAACCAAGGAAGCGCCGCGTCGGCGTCAGCCCGGGCGGCCTTCTAACTACTGAGAAAGATGCGGTTGAACGGATAGCGCCGCGTAGGGCAAAGCCGGAGGATCGGCCATTCATCAAGCAACACCACTATCTAAGCGGTGAGCGCCTGCGTAGGGCGCAGCCCGGAGCGGCCCCATTCACAAATTATGATCAAACTTGCAGACCTAAAAAAAAGTCTAACCTCGAACCCCATTTCAACCATGCCAAGGACACACATTGATTATCCTTGGGCGGGGATGGAAAAGAAATAAGGGGGCAATGTCAAAAACGTGCACGCCTCATGCAAGTTCGCGAGGGCCGCAGGCGAGCTGCGTCTCGCGAGGCCGAAGGCCGAGCTCCGCGGAGGGCGGAAGCCCGTCCGTAGCGTCGCCGCGCAGGGCGACAGCCGCAGCGCGGCGAGCGTCGCCACATAAACAGATCGAAGGCGCGCCCGCGCAAAGCGCGGGGCGTCAAAAAGCAGTCTTATTTTACATTTTTATCTAAAGCTGGATTACCACTGACTGAATGACTGATTGCTCAGGGTGTTTTTTGGGGTGTTGGGGGTTGTTTTTGGATTTTTTTTTCTTTTTGGTGTTATTGTTTTTTTTTAATCAACGCAGGTTTGGACATTTGGTTGAAAAAAAAATGGACGCAAGGCGCGTTGCGCTTTTGTTTTTTTTTCAACTGCGATGCTTGGGTTTTGACATTTGCGTTGAATCGCCCATTGTTTTTAAATTGAACAAGGATTTTTTTGTGAAAAACAATAATGGCCGCGCAGCCATCTTGGATTGAAAATTTAATTGGACCCGTGTTTGCGGAATCGTAGCCGAGGGGGGCGCGGGTGGATTTTCAAATTTCTTTTTTCATCTGTCACAATTATGTTTCGACTCTTCAAACGTTCATTTGCGATTTTTCGAAATCCAGATGCGCGGCTGGCGGCCGGTTGTCGGGGGGAAAAATTGCCTTTTTTCAAAATGATTTTTCGGGGAGATGGCAAAACGGAGCCTTTTGTTTTGTTGTGGGAACAAGGAAAATTTTTGAAAAAAAACAAAATGGCCGCCCCCCCCCCCCCGCCGCCATCTTGGATTGAAAATTGAATTTGGACTGTGTTGCGGAATCTAGCCGAGGGGGCGCGACGGTGGACTTTCAACCTTCTTTTTTAACTGTCCACAATTATGTTCGACTATCAAACGTTCATTTGCGATTTTCGAAATCCAAGATGGTCCGCCGCGTTCTGGCGGACGGTTTGTCGGGGGGAAAAAAATTCGCCTTTTTTCAAATGATTTTTCGGGAGATGCAACATCGGAGCTGGTAAGGTTTGTCCGGCGCGGGGGTTAATTTATTCGAGTGTGCCAAGACTGGAGAGTTTCTACCAATTTTTGGAGTTTTTGGGCTACGGCCAAGAATAGTAGCAAAAAAAAGGGACTCTGTTGCCAAATCGAGTATGCAGTCTGGTGGCTCGGGGATGCAAGGACCTCCAGGTAGTTTTTGATAAAATTCTGGCAAACTGGAAATGGCGGCAAAAACAAATTTTGGGGTGTCGCCCACTTTGAGGAGCTCCTCGGACGAGTTATCGTAGATGGGAAAAAAATAAAAATTTGTTTGATCAGTCATATTAAAAAATGTAGTTTATGGCACGGTACGCGCTGTCAAAAAATACAAGATGGCGGACGGAGTGGCGGCCATTTTGTAAATTTGTAAAACATTTTGGGAAAAATTTCAACTGATTTTTTTGACACCATGGCGACATTTGAGCGAGTTGACATGTATCGGGCGGGTGTGAGTCTCTTGCGTGTGTGCCATGTTGCAAAAATTTTTTGGCGATTTTTGATAGGTTGCGCGCCAGGGCCCAAAAAAGTGCGAGTCGAAATAGCATTTTTGGGAAACAAAAATTACCCCCAAGAGGCCATGACAGGATCGGTCCAACTCGACATTTGACCATTTCAGCACCCTGGACCTGGCAACAACGGAGGGCTGTTGGGAAAACATTTTTGCGACTTGGTCATTTTTCGAGATAGCTTATTGAGTCCTCTGGTATTCTTTGAGGAAAAAAGTAAAAATGAGGTTCGGTCTTGATTTATGGTGCCGTATATGGGAAAAATACGATTTCTTAAAATTAAGAGGCGACGAGACAGCGGCCATTTTTGGAAAAGTTGAGTTTTTGAAAAAAATTCAAAGTGGTTTTTCGGGCAGATGCGCCACTTGACGCGAATTTTAGCCGAACCTTTATTCCCAGTTAAGCTTGAAAGGGCTAGCGACAGTGGAAATAAAAAATTCGAATTTTTGTGTAATTTTGAGAATTACCCCAAAAAGGAAAATTTCAAATTTGCAGTTTCTGAGTATTAAGTCCTGTCAAAAGTGACATTGCGATGCCATTTTGGCCGATTTAGCATCCTAACCTGGCAACACTGGGAGCTGTTGAGAAAAACATTTTTTGGGTCAGGTCATTTGCGGCGATAGTTATAAGTTCCTCTGGTATTATTAAAAAAAAAGTAAAAAGGGGGTTCGGTTCTTGTTTTGGTGTAGTATATGGGAAAAATACGGATTTTTTGAAATCAAGATGCGGACTAGGACAGCGGCCCATTTTGTAAAAAAGTAGAGTTTTCGAAATGCTTTAAAGTGGGTTTTCGCGCCCCCTGCAGATGGCGCCACCGACGCGAATTTTTGACATGACCTTATTCGTTGGACTTGACGAGTACTACGCCTTGGTAAAAAAAAAAATTTCGAGATTTTGGATAATTTTTTTTCGAGAATTACCCAAAACGCTAAAATTTAGAATTTAGTTTCCGAGTATGAGGTCCTGTCAAAAAATGGACATCGATGTCATTTGGCCAATCAGAGGCGTTGCACAATGGTTTGCCGTGAAAAGAAAACGAAAATGAAATTTCGACCTGGTAGCAGGGACTGTTCCCAACATTTTGTACTGAAGTTGACTTCAAAGTACCTACTAAAGATGTTGTATGGGGAATCAAAATATTTCAACCAAGTGGGGAATCGAGGCGGAGCGCCGCGTAGGGCGTAGCCCGGAGCGGCCATTTAATCAAGCAAAACACTACTAAATCAAGCGGAGCACCGCGTAGGGCGCAGCCCGGAGCGGCCATTATCTTATCACAAATCAGCAGCACAACAAGGAGCGCCGCGTAGGGCGTAGCCCGGAGCGGCCATTACCATCATTTGTTATACCAAACAAAACAAAGGAAAGCGCCGCGTAGGGCGAAGCCCGAGCGGATTATTCCATCTAAAAGTGACACTCTAAACAATAAGCGGAGCGCCGCGAGGGCGCAGCCCGGAGCGGCCATTTATCATAACCATAACACCAAAGGCCAAGCGGAGCGCCGCATAGGGCGAAGACGGAGCGCCAATTCTCCTGCACAAGGACAACAGATTCAAAGCAGAGCGCGCGTAGGGCGTAGCCGGAGCGGCCCATATAAACACTCAGTGTTGGAAGAAACGAGCTACATGAGGGAAGATACGGCGGAAAGCGTAGCGCCGCGTAGGGTGAAGCCCGGAGCGGCCATCCATATCAATGTATATATCTACAAAAAACTAAGTGGAGCGCAGCGTGGGCGCAGCCCGGAGCGGCCATTACATCACGATCACATCACACAAAAACCAGCGAAGCGCCGGTAGGGGAAGCACGGAGCGGCACATTCCATCCCTCAAGTGATACTACAAAAAAAAACCAAGCGGAGCGCCGCGTAGGGCGCAGCCGGAGCGGCCATTACATCACCGACTCACATCACACAAACAGCGAAGCGCAGCGTCGGCGCAGCCCGGGGCGGCCTCCTAACTAATTGAGGAAGATATGGTGAGGCGGAGCGCCGCGTAGGCGAAGCCAGAGCGGCACATTCTACCAATTATGATTATATTGCAACACCAAAAGTCTTCCCCTCCGAACCCCATCGAACCCTGCCCAAGGACACACATTTAATTTATCCTTGTGCGTGGAAAACAAGATACAAGGGCAACTGCTACAAACTGTGCATTCGCCATGCAAAGTGCTCGAGGCCGCAGGCCGAGCTGCGTCTCGCGAGGCGGAAGGCCGAGCTCCGCGGAGGGCGAAGCGTTAGCGTCGCCGCCAGGGCGCAGCCCGCAGCGCGGCCGAGCGTCGCAGACCTAGCTCGAAGGCGCGCCCGCGCAAAGCGCGGGGCGTCAAAAAGCTAGTTGTCAATATATTCTTGCATTGATTTTGTATATTTATCTTTAAGTTCTTTATTTTTGTTCAGTTTATTTTCTAATGATTTCAATCTTTTTTCAGATATCTCCATGGAGTCAGCTACCTGAGGAGGATCGTTCTTCAAAGGAAGTTGGACGACGTACCTTCCTTCTTTATCTCTTTCTGTTGTAGCAGCAAATATTTCTTCACATCGTTTTTTCTTCATCTGTATACATTTTTTTCTTTATTTATTTCAGGATCTGCTTCCAGCTCCCAGAACTTTCTAAGGAGATCATTATCATCGGTACGACAATGCAAAACGTTTATTTTATGTACTGGGCTAGAAGTCGTATCAATGTGTCCCGAGAGTATCCATCCAAATGAAGTAGCCTGTGCTAATAGCGCACCCTCTGGACTTCTTTCCATTCCTTCCAAGAGTATCCGATTATAAATACCTACACCAAGCAAAACGTCGATACGACTTGGTGTGTGATACTCTGGATCAGCCAGAACTAAACCCTTAACTTCAATCCATTTTGATGGATCGATCTTACAGGTGGGTAAAGGCGCTGTGATCGACTTCAGAACATATGCTTCAACTTTGACTTTAAAATTAGAATCAACTCGAGATTTTAAGCTCCAAAATTACCATAGCCTTTGAAGTGGACTCTTGCTCGCCCAGGCCAGAAATTTGTCCCAATGCAGGAGTCTTCTTCAACCCCAAACGCTGTACAGTAGACTCTGTTACGAAACAAGATTGCGAACCTTGGTCAAGAAGTACTCGCACAGTGTCATGACCTGTTTTCGACTTAACTCCTACTAGTGCAGTTGCTAGAAAGAGCCTGATTGTAACCCTACCTGAGAAAAACAGGATACTGACGACTGTTGCTGCTCACCTACTGACGTTCTAGCAACCGGTTTCTGACTCCTTTGAAGGAGACGCAACCCTTACAACCGGCCTAATCTTTTCCCTGACTTCAATGGTCTCCGAAGTAGCCTTTCCACTAGGGTGCAAGAGAGAATGGTGTTTTCTCTTGCAAACACGACACCTTATGTTGATGCGGCACATTTTAACAGAATGATTGCTACCCAAACAATTAAAACAAGCATTGTTGGTCTCAATAAAATTACGACGAGCATCGGTCGTCTCTTTGCTAAACTCTTTGCAAAATGCAAGTGTGTGTGCTCCCGAACAAAACAAACATTTATAATTGGTTACATGTAGTGATTTCATCTTATTCACAGGAAGATTACTATGAATTGAAGCCCTTTTAACTGAGTTCGATCCGGAGTCCAAGAATTCCATTGCGCGATATCTATTTGTTAGAAATTCTTTAAATTTGCCATAAGTTGGTAACTCATCTGCAGCACTATTGCTGCTAACATTAAACTCCCACTGTCTCTTGGTTTCCGGATCCAACTTAAGACACAGTATATGAATTATTATGACATCCCAACTACCCACGTCTACCCCTATGTTGCCTAAGGCAGCCAGACAATCATTGGTAGTATCAATTAAATCTTTTAAACTAGTGGCAGACTCATTTACAATATTTCTCTGGCTAAATAATCTTTTTAATGTTAAATGACAAATATATTTTTTATTATTATACCGTTCCTCTAGTAATTTCCAGCACCTGTCATAATTCTCATTAGCTATGGGGATGTGTCTTAAATACTGCTTTGCTTCCCCTTCCAAATAACTTTTAAGATAATGCAACTTCTGTACTTTATTCAATTCTTGATTTGAATGAACCAGAGCCACGTACAAATCTCTGAATGCAGCCCATTCGGAATACTTACCCGAGAAATTTGGTATGTTTATTTTAGGTAATCTAATATGTAATGATGATTTAACATTAGCTTGAGTGTCACTGTAAGCTGTACTAACCGCGACAGAAACAGTAAAATTTTCTAATTTTGATTTTAGTTCAGCTTTATAATCCAAACTAGCTTTTTGACGCCCCGCGCTTTGCGCGGGCGCGCCTTCGAGCTAGGTCTGCGACGCTTGGCCGCGCTGCGGGCTGCGCCCTGCGCGGCGACGCTACGGGCTTCGCCCTCCGCGGAGCTCGGCCTTCGGCCTCGCGAGACGCAGCTCGGCCTGCGGCCTCGCGAACTTGCATGAGGCGATGCACCGTTTGTGACAGTTGCCCTTGTTCTTTTCCACGCCCAAGGATAAATCAAATGTGTGTCCTTGGGCAGGGTTGGATGGGGATCGAGGTTAGACTTTTAAGGTCTGCAAGTTACGATCATAATTGGTAGAATGTGGCCGCTCCGGGCTGCGTCCTACGCGGCGCTCTGCTTTGTTCTCGTAGTCACTGTTCAGAAGAATGGCCGCTCCGCTTCAACCGTACCTTCTTCATGTAGTTAGAAGGCCGCCCCGGGCTGCGCCCGACGCAGCGCTCCGCTTGGTTTTTGTAATGTGAGTCGTGATGTAATGGCCGCTCCGGGCTGCGCCCTACGCGGCGCTCCGCTTGGTTTTTGTAGTATCACTTGAGATGGAATGGCCGCTCCGGGCTACGCCCTACGCGGCGCTCCGCTTGGTTTTTATGATATGAGTCGTGATGTAATGGCCGCTCCGGGCTGTGCCCTACGCGGCGCTCTGCTTTGATCTCGTAGTCACTGTTCAGAAGAATGGCCGCTCCAGGCTTCGCCCTACGCGGCGCTCCGCTTCAACCGTATCTTCCTCATGTAGTAAGAAGGCCGCCCCGGGCTGCGCCCGACGCGGCGCTTCGCTTGGTTTCTGTGATGTGAGTCGTGATGTAATGGCCGCCTCCGGGCTGCGCCCTACGCGGCGCTCCGCTTGGTTTTTGTAGTTTCACTTGAGATGAAATGGCCGCTCCGGGCTGCGCCCTACGCGGCGCTCCGCTTGGTTTTTGTGATATGAGTCGTGAAGTAATGGCCGCTCCGGGCTGCGCCCTACGCGGCGCTCCGCTTGGTTTTTGTAGTATCATTTGGGATGGAATGGCCGCTCCGGGCTTCGCCCTACGCAGCGCTTCGCTTTGTTTTGTTAGTATGACAAGTGATGAAATGGCCGCTCCGGGCTTCGCCCTACGCGGCGCTCCGCTTAGTTTTGCTGCTGATTTGTGATAAAATGGCCGCTCCGGGCTTCGCCCTACGCGGCGCTGCGCCTTCGCCATGTCTTCCCTATATAGTAAGAAAAAAGGCCGCCCCGGGCTGCGCCCGACGCGGCGCTTCGCTAGGTTTTTCCATATGACCGAGTGATTATAATGGCCGCTCCGGGCTGCGCCCTACGCGGCGCTTCGCTTTATTTTGACGGTATAAAATGTGATGAAATGGCCGCTCCGGGCTTCGCCCTACGCGGCGCTCCGCTTGGTTTTTGTAGTGTCACTTGTTATGGAATGGCCGCTCCGGGCTTCGCCCTACGCGGCGCTCCGCTTGGTTTTGGTTTTATAACTTGTGACTAGCTTTTTGACGCCCCGCGCTTTGCGCGGGCGCGCCTTCGAGCTAGGTCTGCGACGCTTGGCCGCGCTGCGGGCTGCGCCCTGCGCGGCGACGCTACGGGCTTCGCCCTCCGCGGAGCTCGGCCTTCGGCCTCGCAGGACGCAGCTCGGCCTGCGGCCTCGCGAACTTGCATGAGGCGATGCACCGTTTGTGACAGTTGCCCTTGTTCTTTTCCACGCCCAAGGATAAATCAAATGTGTGTCCCTGGGCAGGGTTGGATGGGGTTCGAGGTTAGACTTTTAAGGTCTGCAAGTTACGATCATAATTGGTAGAATGTGAACGCGGCGCTCTGCTTTGATCTCGTAGTCACTGTTCAGAAGAATGGCCGCTCCGGGCTTCGCCCTACGCGGCGCTCCGCTTTAACCGTATCTTCCTCATGTAGTTAGAAGGCCGCCCCGGGCTGCGCCCGACGCGGCGCTCCGCTTGGTTTCTGTGATGTGAGTCGTGATGTAATGGCCGCTCCGGGCTGCGCCCTACGCGGCGCTCCGCTTGGTTTTTGTGATATGAGTCGTGAAGTAATGGCCGCTCCGGGCTGCGCCCTACGCGGCCGCTCCGCTTGGTTTTTGTAGTATCATTTGAGATGGAATGGCCGCTCCGGGCTTCGCCCTACGCGGCGCTTCGCTTTGTTTTGTTAGTATAACAAGTGATGGAATGGCCGCTCCGGGCTTCGCCCTACGCGGCGCTCTGCTTTGATCTCGTGGTCACTGTTCAGGAGAATGGCCGCTCCGGGCTTCGCCCTACGCGGCGCTCCGCCTTCGCCATGTCTTCCCTATATAGTAAGAAAAAAGGCTGCCCCGGGCTGCGCCCGACGCGGCGCTTCGCTAGGTTTTTCCATATGACCGATTGATTATAATGGCCGCTCCGGGCTGCGCCCTACGCGGCGCTCCGCCTCGATTCCCCACCTTGGGTTGAATATTTTGATTTCCCCATACAACTCCTAAGTGAGGTACTATAAGTCAACTCCCCAGTACAAAATGTATGGGACAGTCTACTACCAGGTCAAATTTTCATTTTCGTTTTCTTTTCACGGCAAACACTTGTACACGCTCTGATTGGCCAAAATTGACATCGAATGTCACTTTTTGACAGGGTCTCATACTCAAAAACTAAAAATTTGCAACTTTACATTTTGGGGTAGTTCTCAGAAATTATCCAAAAATTCGAGTTTTTTTTTTCACCGTAACGTAGTCCTTGTTAAGTTCAACAATAAAGGTTATGTCAAAAATTCGCGTCAAGTGGCGCCATCTGCCGGAAAACTCACTTTAAAGCATTTCCAAAACTAAACTTTTCACAAAATGGCTTGGGTCGGAAGGAGACGCGCATATTGTCGGCGTCTCCGACCCCTCCTCGCTCTTCGGAGCGCGTCGGCGGAAGGATCTTCCTCCCGCGCGCGCTCCGCCGCTTCCTTTCCTGCCACCACCTCCACACAGAAGGTGGCGAAGGCCTTCCAGGCCTCTTCCCCTGCCAGTATAGCTTCCACTATACTGCCAAGGGAGAGGTTCTGGCCGACCTTCGCCACCAGTGCCTGGCGCTGCTGGTCCCACGACGGACAATACGCGAGTGTATGATCCGCCGTGTCATCAGCAGCGCCGCACTCGTGGCAGGAAGGAGCTCCCTCTCGGCGGATGCGATGCAGGTAATGACCAAAGCAGCCATGCCCGGTCATCACCTGCACCATCCTATAGGTGAGGGAGCCATGCGGCCTCTCGAGCCACCGTCAAGTACTGGGCGAGCGCGTCCGATATCCGCGATTAAACTCAGACCGCCTGAGGTCCGAGGCCCAGAGAGTAACTGTCGTCATGGCACTCTTCTCTCCCGCCTCCCGTCTCGTGGGCCAAAAGGTTTCGCCCCTCTCTTGTTTGGTTTGCCGACCATTTGTATATGGCCTCCAACACCTCCGCCTCCATCTCCCAGGAGCGTCTCCCGCAAGCGCGCAGGCGCAAGAGAATCCCACCGTACGGTACGATCTCACGGCCCGCTGCGCGATGGCGCGCTTGGATGCCTCCGAAGGGGCGAACGACCTCGGAACTGGCAGTGCTAGGCCCATATAGGGGCGCCGAAAAAAAAAAAAAAAAAAAAAAAAAAAAAAAAAAAAAAAAAAAATAGCGCCATGCTCGCTTTCATTAATCCGGAGGGATAGCTTCCGGCATTTGGAGCCTGGGCCCCCAGGTTTAGGCATCATGCCATGAGAGGCTGTTGGCTGCCTTTAGTGCAGCCTCGGCGTCCATTCCTCTAAAATGAGGACGAAAGTCCACCGGGCGTCGCAAAATTAGGCCGAGATTTTTCATCTCGGCCTTTTACTTGGTTCCTCACTCCACCGAGGGTGAGGTGCGCATCTCGCGGAGACGCTGACAGAGGCCCAGTGAAAGATGGTCCCCCCCCCCTCAGTCTTTTCCGCGCCCACTTCGATACCTAACCTTCGCATCCGGCCACGATTTGGTTTCCACCAGCAGATGCTTTGCTGGCGGCGCGGTCGTAGGATTTTCCCCTGGCGGTTAGAAGGGTGTCGTCCGGCGTAACAGATTACGCCGACGTCCCGGGGAAATGCGCCGCGGAGGAGCCATTGTGCCATATTCCCAGAGTGGTCCTAGACGGACCCCTGTGTAACCCCGGACTTAACAGCGTGGCGCTGGAACCTCCCCTCTCCATTGGTGAATGTTATTTTCCTTCCACTTGAGGTACTGCGATTAGGTCCCTTCAGAATAGTTAGGGACCCGACAGTGTCGCAGAGCGCCAGAATTGTCGCGTGTGGGAGGGAGTTGAATGCATTGCGGATTGTCAAAAACACCGAGCAATAACTCCCTCCCCTCGGATTTGGCTTCCGATCTCCTTGCGGAGCCGAGTCAGGGCGTCGATTGGTGGGAGCGCCCTGACTCGGAAGCCAAACTGGGCGTCCGAGAGATCCGGGGCCGATCTCCTGCGGTGGGGCGACGATGCGAAAAGACACTATCTTTTCGAACGTCTTACCCACTTCGCCCAACCATTATGATCGGCCGTATTCTGATGGCGAATCAAGCCGGACGCCCAGCCTTTTGTAAGAGGCATGTTTGCCCCTCCTTTCCAGGTCCGTAGGGAAC
>JADPWL010000731.1:0-12384 GCA_019059595.1 Marasmia exigua | reverse complement strand
TATCGTAGGCGTAAAGCTCAATGCTATCCTGTTCCACACGCAATGTTAAAAGGGGCCTGAACGAGTTTTTTAATCCGGAAGTATTAAGATCGCGTTTTTGTTTAATAAGAGGGAAATTTTTTTATTCATAAACACGTTTAATAAACCTTTGTTAGCTAGAAGTGTTATAAAGCAGTGTTGACGTTGAAATAAAAAATATCATACAAAAATTTTCTTATAACAAAAAGTTTATTCTTAAGGCGACGGGTAGCCTACCTAACGACACCATTCGTTTTAATTGTTTAGCTCTAAACCGGATCTTTTTGAACATATTCGGGGTTACAACCGCTCGGCAAACACTTATACTATTTATTTAATAACCTTGCACAAAAGTTAGATCCGTTTTTGTACGCGAAAAATGGATTACCGCCAAAAGCGGCCACTTTTACAAATGTTGGGTCCGCATTTGTGCATGGTTATTTAATAAATGGTATAACAGTACGGTATAACAGCATAGGAATTTTTTTTTCAACCGACTTCAAAAAAAGGAGGAGATTCTCAATTCGACCCGTATGTTTTTTTTCTATGTTACGCGATAACTCCGCCAATTATGAAAAATCTTTTTTCGGCGTATAGGTAATGCCTCAAGGCTGGTCCTATTTTAATTTACTAATAAAAAAACAACCCCCAAGGGTAGAAAATTGGGGATGAACATTTTTATACGCAATATCTTCGCCGATTATGAACCAATTTGAATAGGTATTATTTTAATTATTAGTTTTTTTTGTGCGTAACGCGTGAAGCATTTGAAGTCGGTTTTATTTTTTTTAAACAATAATTATTATAAGTTCGAATAGTTCCACTGCTGGGCAAAAGCCTCCCCTAATAGTCTCCACTGCCACTCCTCCCTATTCATTGCCAGCGTTCGCCAGTTACGGAAGTATTGGCCCGGCATTACAAACGTAGGTGAGAAAATTGGAAAGCTTAAATGGAACTGGGCTGGCCATGTTGTGAGAATGCATCCGGAGAGATGGACCCTTGTTGTCACGAAAGATGGCCGTCATCCAAGAGGCAGGCCGAAAAAGAGATGGCGTGATGACCTAGACCAATACTGCCGTTGGACTATTTCATGCAATAAAATAACTTTAAATCCCCTGACAGGTATTTTCCGGCATTCATCATTTCAGCCAATAGACATCCATTGCTGGACATAGGCCTCCCACAATGATCTCCACAGAGATCGGTCCTGCGCCGCCTGCATCCAATGGATTCCCGCGACCTTCACCAGATCTTCGGTCCACCTTGTGGGGGGCCTGCCACGGCTGCGACTTCCTGTACGTGGCTTCCACTCGAGGACCTTTTCACCCCAACCGCCGTCTGTTCTCCTCGCTATGTGCTCTGCCCATTGCCACTTGATGCATGCAATCCTTTGGGCTATGTCTGTGACTTTAGTTCTCCTACGGATGTCATCATTTCTGATACGATCACGCAAGGAGACTTCCCGGCATTCATTATCATCAGCCCATTTAAGTCCCCACTGCTGGGGCACGGGCCTCCCTCAATCACATGAGGGGTAATTGCCATACTCACCACGCTTGGCAGACGGGTTGGCGAGAGTTTTGATATAAATGCAGAGTTTTCCTTCTCTGGGTGCTGATGATCATGCCAGCAGCTTTACCTTAGTCGCCTTTTACGACACCTCGGTAAGAGTGAGGGTGGCCTATTCTACTCTGCCGGGGACCACACGGCTGTACAATTAATTTTCTGTAATGCCTAGTTTTTTAGGTTGTGTTTTTTTTGTGCAATAAAGTATATCTATCTATCTATTTTACATTAAGTTGACGAGGTAAGTAGACGTCCCATTTGCTGCCCAGACAGTACCATGTTGAGCCAGTGTCTGTGTGAACACTGCACTAAGTAACTACCTAGCCTAGCTTACATTTCCGGCATTAAAAGGATTTTAAATATCATAATATACGGTATGCATATTATGCATCTTGCTTCGTGCCTCATAAAATTTTATTCATTCATACACAAATAGCAAAAATGTATGCTCGTGTCTTCTTTTATTATTACAGAAGTAAATGTGAGACACTAACTAACGCCACATTTATGTCTCCTGTTGAATGAACCAAAGCAAACATTGCGAGTAAACACTGGTAATAAACCTAGTTCATTTCTTTGTTACCTACTGTTAGTTTACAACAGAGTAAACTGTCTGTTAGTTAACGCGCTAAGTGCGTTACTGTGTCATCTGTACACTGTGGGACCAAATTATTGGGCAAAGGATTAATTTAATTATTTAATCATCCGACACTGTAAAAAAAATTGGATGTCGTGCTTCTGAAACACGACATGTTTCGCTGTCAGTCTCGTGTTATAACTTCAGAGCTACACTTTCCTATGTTTTTTATAGTAACACAGTATACTGTGCCAATATACTGTGAATAAGTATATTAATTTGCCTACATAAGGATATCCTACGATGCACTTACAAGGGGCGCAGTGTTTTAGAAAAAAAAATATGTTTGAAATGTTTTTTTTTTCTAACTGACCGTTATTTAGAAACAAGTGCAGACCGACTAAGAATAAATAGAAATATATTGACAGGGGGCGTTGTAAAACGCTTTTTCTATGCGAAAATGTTAAAATAGCATTCGTTTTGACTTTTTTCAGTTTCATTAAATACAATGTTGTTGCGTATAAGACCGAAATAAACAATGCCAAGTGTAGAAATCTATAAAAACAGAATGACGAAGAAAACGTTTGTAAATACAGTTCAAAATATTTACTAAAAGAATTAGAACAAGTTTTGTAAAAACTATTTTTGATATTTTCCTTGAACTTGCTTTCAAACGTTCACGCCACATTCCTGGGTTGAATCAGATAATAAAAATAATATTTTCCCTTTAGCCTTGCTATAGCAACTTTTATAACAGTGAGAGATAGCCTCTACCTACTGGAGCGGTATCTATCTATCTATTATTATAACTTATACAACAAATATCAAGTGATTTATAAATAATATTAGAGTCTTGCATTTAGTAGGGTAATAGTATTATCATCTAAATTACTAAACTTACTAAAATTTTTACCTGAGTTTTTCTGTAAAGAATTTTTGAGTGTCTTGAAGCCCCGTGATCTTGTAGCCAGCTTGATCCCTCTTCGGTCTTGTTACTATGGTGTCCTATCGAAATATAAGGGAACAGAGAGTGTACTTGTTTCTGCGTACAGACTTGAGCACTATCACGATAGATGCTGCTTACGAGGCTGATCGTTGAGATTCGCAAGCAAACGGTCTTCAGTTCGTATGTATAATATGAGCAAGCCTTATTTCTTTCTACTATGAAGTTTTCTAATTAACAATTAGGAAATTATAATGACGATGATGTATAATCACTATCTTTGTCCCCAAGTGTACAGACCTACTAGGCGCTGTAAAGGGCGCAAATGCAGGCGGCTCGTTTGCTTCGCGACTGCATAATGCAGGCACCGATGCAGGCGCGCATCGCTGCGACGAGTGCTACACAAAGACCTTTGTGTGCTTTGAGACAAAACTCGTGAGAAATTATGACGGCACAGTAAATATAAGTACCTACATAGTTATATTTAATACCTGTGTTGGTTGGTGGTAGAACTGGAGAGGATAAAGGACATGTAGAGGCCAGCGATATTGAACCAGCCTGTATCAGTCATCATCATCATCATCAGCCTATCGCAGTCCACTGCTGGACGTAGGCCTCTCCAATTGTTCGCCACTGTGATCTATCCATGGCTTCTCGCATCCAGCTCTTGCCAGCCATCCTGCGCAGATCGTCCCCCCACCTAGCCAGAGGGCGCCCTACATTCATTCATTCATTCATATTCATTTATTGCATAGTCACATTACATTATTATATTAGGTCTTAAGTGTAATATTGCGGTATACATGTGACGTCCTGCAAGGACATAGCAATCTCAATAGGTGGACTAGATGATATTTTAAATACATTAATTAATACAAAATAATGAAAAACAAATGATAATTAAATTTACAACACTCAACAAATATGTAGATATTATTATGCTTAATAGTATCACTATTGCAAGTAATAAGTTGCATAGATTCTTATTATATTAAAAACTTACAATTATCCATCTCTGTCATTAAAAAATTCTTCCAAGTTATAATAGCTTTTATTGATCAGGAAAAGTTTTAATTTTTTGTTAAAAATTGAGAATTTTTCTATATTTTTAATATGGTTTGGTAAATGGTTATAAATTTTTATTAGCATGTTATGTGGGCTATGCGAGACTAATTTTAATTTGGAGAATGGTATCTTTAATTTATTTAAGTTTCTGTTGTTTCTTCTATAAACATCCACTGGAGAATATAAGTTTGGGTGTTTTCTGACGAATTTACAAGACTCTAAGATGTACAAGGACGTAAGTGTCAATAGTTGGTGTTTGATGAAGTGGGGTCTGCAGGATTCCATTTGATCGATGTTTACTAAAATTCTTAGGCATTTTTTTTGGGATATAAAAACTCTATTCGCTTCACATGAATTTCCCCACAAAACAATTCCATAGGAAAGCCTGGAGTATGCATAGGCGTAGTAAGCTGTAAGGGCAGTTTCAAAGTCGGTCACTCTTTTTAGGTGTTGGAGCGCGTAAGTAAAAGATGACATTTTATTTAGGAGTTTTTGGATGTGTTGTTTCCAGTTTAAGTGTGTGTCTAACTCTACTCCCAGCAAAGTAGCAGAGTCAACTGTTTTTAGTTTTGTGTTTTTGAAGTTATAAGATATTTTTAGTGCTGTTTTTTGGCGGGGCTTAAATTGGATCAGTTTTGTTTTCCTGAGGTTAAGTTTCAGATTGTTAGAGTCTAGCCAATTAACAGTTTTGTCTAGGGTAGAATTTAATTTTTGTTCTAGTTCACTAGTGTTGGAGCAGGATAATAGAATTGAGACATCGTCAGCGAAAATGACATTGTGTTCGTTTAATATGCTTGGGAGGTTGTTTATGTAAATCAGAAACAGGATGCATCCCAGGACACTACCCTGTGGGATAGAGCCAGTAACTGAAACCCTATTAGATCGAATATGTGTAATTTTCCCTGTTTCGAAGTCTGTGTTTTTTATTTCTACGTATTGATGGCGGTTATTAAGGTAAGATTTAAACCATCTGTGAGGGGTTCCTCTAATCCCTGTTTGATATAGCCTGTCTAGAAGGATTTCGAAGCAGACTCTATCATAGGCTTTGCTCATGTCGAGTAATAGGCCCACAGCGTATTGTTTACTATTTATTGTGTCTATAATGTTTTTTACGTACTTATATATTGCTAGGGTTGTGGAGCGGTTTTTTCTGAAACCGTTTTGATTCTCGTGGAGGATATTGAACTTTTCATAGAATGAATTTAGACGTGTTATCATAGCGGTTTCAAATACTTTAGCAGAAGTTGGCAGGAGTGCTATGGGTCGATAATTATTTATATCTGTAGTTTCCCCCTTTTTGTGAATAGGTTTAACCACAGATATTTTTAGACCTTCCGGGAAAACGCCCTCGGAAAAGGATTGGTTAATTAGCATTGTGTAGGGAGCAGTCAGCAAGTCGGCACATCTTTTTATTAAGATGGAAGGTATTTCGTCAACGCCAAATGATGTCTTATTTTTCAAGTTACCTAGTAGAGTGTTTATTTCTCGGGGATCAGCTGGGGCCAAATAGAATGTGTTTTCTACTATGTTTTCGGTCAGTGATTGCACTTTAATGTGAGATTTTTCGCTGGAATTACCAATTGAAGCAAAAAATGAATTAAAAGTGTCTGCGACTTGATTGGGATCGGTGATCATGATATTGCTATCCGGGGATTTAATCTTTATATTTTTATGGTTGTGTGATGATTTATTAGTTTCATTACTTATTATTTTCCACATCATGTTAGTTTTGTTAGATGCATTTTTATACTGACGTCTATTGTTAATTTTTTTAGAAAAGTTAATACATTTTTTTAAAATTTTGCAATATTTTTTATAGTAAAGTTTTGATGAATCATTGGACTTACATATTAATGTTCGTAGTAATCTCTTAAAACGGCATGAAGTTTTTAGACCCTGTGTTAAGTACTTTACTTCCGAATTGGTATTAATTTTAACTAATTTTTTAGGTATACAATTGTTTAGAGTCTTTATCAAAATTTCATTAAAAATATTATAATTATCATTTACATTTTTATTACAATTGAGTGCTTCTGTCCAGTTAATATTAAAAAGTTCGTTTTTAAATTTATTGATATTGGAATCATTGTATATTCGTTTGTATTTATAGAAATAATTTAATTTTGGTGTGATGAAAGGTAGAGAAATTATTATTCCACAGTGGTCGGAGAAGCCGAGGTCGTCGACTACTATTTTTGTATCCCTATTGTTAAAATTAAGAAATATTAAGTCAATACATGTAGAGCTAGTTGAAGCAATTCTAGTCGCTTGATTTATTTTTTGATGAAAGTTATAAGATAGCATTAAATTTAATAGCCTAGTTTTCCCGTTATTGTTTGTTAAAAAGTCTACATTCCAGTCGCCACCTATTAAAATATTCTTGGAGCGGTCTTTAGTCGAGATTCGATTTAAGAGTTTCTCCAGGCTTTGGTAGAAAGCTTCGACTTCTCTTTTACTATTCGGCCAGTAGATATTTATAATCAGTAGATTTTGTTTTGTTAATTCTATTGCACTTATTTCGAAAACCATTTCCAAGGACAGTGAGGATATATCTACCCGTTCACAGCACCCCAAAGCACTTCTAGTCAGGATACAAACGCCGCCGCCCACATATTGTTCGCGACAGAAGGATGAACAGACAGTAAAGCCATTTATTTTTAATAGATCAATATTATTTATACTAAACCATGTTTCCGAAATACATAATATATCTAAATTTGGGTTTTCCTGTATTAGAGACTCTAAGAGATGGACTTTATTTCGCAAACTCTGCATGTTCTGAAACATTATATTTAAATTGAAATTAGTTACGAAATGAATAATTTTCCCGTGCGCTTCCTTCCGACGGTCTTCTTATTTCCCCGTTAAATGCTTTCGAGGTGACTCTTTGGGCGGATAATTTATGATCTTGGGTCACATTCAACGATGATTCCGGTAAGGGGATGTACTTCTCACCATTTATAAATAGAGTGTTATTGATGATGTTTGCTCGTCTCCCATCCTGACGGGCCGCAACTAGAGTTTTTATTAATTGATTTCTATTTGTTAATGCTTCCTCAGTTAAATATTCCGAGACTCCTATTCCGGTTCCTTTCAAATAGTGCCCGCTTTGGAGTATGTTCTTTGTAATTCGTTTGCTCAACAGTTCAACCACTATTGGTCTACGGGTGCCTCTTTTACCTATTCTTTTTATGTCTTCTAGGTAGCCCGTGAGGTCCATATTCATAATATCCTGAAAAGCGTAAATTATTCTATCGTGCAATCTGTTGTTATCTTCCCAAGGATGTTCCTCAAAGCCATAAAGTACAATTTTTTTATTGTTAGAGTTTTCTTTTTCGTTTGTATTTGAAGTATGATGGTGATCTGTATAACTTGTAGTGAACTTTTGTATTAATTGCTGTATCTCGTTTAGTTCTTGTTTTAGTTTTTTACTCGTTTTTTCCATAATGTCAATGCTGGATTTCAACATTTTTTGTTCCATGTTTTGATTTTTTTCTTGTAGGTTGATATCTTTACTGATAGAGCTACTTTTGTTCTTAGATATGATAGTTCTTACTTCTGATTTAATTATTTCCCGCATCTCTTCCACCAACTGAACTTTCAGGATATTTAATTTCTTATCTAGTACATTTTCTAATTTCTCCATCGATGGTAAGGCCTTTATATCAATTTCTAAAAGGGAATGGTCGCGTAATTCATTGTTTGAAGGCTGTATTTGGGTGTCTCCCAGAAAGCTAGTATCGTCTTCGTATTGGCATATATTTAAATTGGCAGTAGAGCTTGACTTTTTCCTTTGTGTTACGTTGTTATGGCTAGGAGAAGTATGTTCTTTATTATTATCAGGTACGAAACTACTAGCGGCCAATTTCAGATCTCGAATGGGGGTGTTTGTATTTGTCATTTTCGGCATTTGGCTGCGACAAGTTTGACACAACCACTTTCTTTTACGCTCAGGGGACATAGTATTATTAAATCGTTGAATACTAACGTTAGCGCAGTCTAAATCGTAATTTTCTTTGCATTTGAAACAAGTGAGATATTGTCTAACTGTTATTGTTTGTAAGCAACCACTACATTTTTTTACTGATAGCGCCATCTCTGTACCGGTCTTGTAATCAATACTAAGCTATGCGATGGTGCGAATACGTTTGACGTAGATCCAGATCGATTTCTTTTACTTTGTAATAGTAAGGCGCAAATCTGACAGATGGCGCTGTGACACTATTGTTCACTATCACAATGATTTGACTTTTTGGGTATGTAATAGGTTATGCCGATTAGATGTTTTTCTTAATACAACTTTTCATAACAATCAAGGGTACTCACTTTGGTAATTCTGTTGTCTGTTCTGTTATTTACCGTAACCACAGTTGATTTGTTGCCGATTTTGTTGTGATATTCACAATCTTTGTTTAGGTAAACTTGTACGATTTTCTTCATTAAATAGATTCGAATCACTTGGATAACACTTGTTGTTCTGAGTTGAATCACGAACGTTTATTTTGTGTAATAATACCTTGTATTAACCAGTATAAATAATTAAAACTCGCAAAAATTACAGAGATGATGTTTAGCCGGCAACTAGCGCCACCTACCACTACACGACATTACGTTTGCCAAGACGCGGTCTCCACTCCAGAACTCGTTTACCCCATCGGTTGTCGGTTCTGCGGCTAATATGGCCAGCCCACTGCCACTTAAGCTTGCTAATCCGGTGAGCAATGTCGATAACTTTGGTTCTCTGCTGTATCAGTCTCTGTCCTATTATTTGTCAGATTTTATCATCGAAACCAATAATCCATTGGATCGCCAACACGATGGTCTGGTTCCGTGCGAACAGTTCAGGGGCTCATGGTCGAAATTATAATAATAATAATAATTCTCACAACATCTCATACGTTGACCTGATTCCTTACTAAGTAGCTTAAGCACTTGTGTTACAGATCACAACAGAGACAACAGAGGAACACAAATCTATACTTAAATACATATATTACACCCAGACACCGAAAAAACACAAGTGCTCATCGCACGAATGTTTGTCCAGGGTGGGGATCGAACCCACGACATTTGGCGTAAGAGGCAGGGTCACTACCAATTGCGCCATCCGGTCATTCAAATGCTACGACCATTATAGTGAGCCTCAGAATTCGCCAGTTCTCACGAACCACACCAAGGTGGACCGATGACCTGGTGAAGGTCGCGGGAATTCCTAGTATGCGGCAGACATAGGACTAATTTGTGTGACTGCCTCGGTGGCGCAATGGCGGACGCACTTTAAAGCGACGGCTGCGCAAGAGATCCTGAGTTTTCGGTTAGAAATTCTTAGTCCCTTTTCAATATTGCACCACCTACCCCTCCTCTACTATCAAATGTCCTTTGTCTGAAGGTTGTCTGGTAGAAATCGCTTCCAGCGATAAGACCGCCGAAATTGTACAATTAAGTTTCTGTAATGCCTAGTTTTTTTTAAGTTGTGTTTTTTTTTGTTGTTGTTGTTTGTATAGTATATCTATCTATCAAGTTGGCGGTCTTGTACCTCCGTGCCTCGGAAAGCACGTTAAGCTGTTGGTCCTGCGCCGGATCCCTCTCCGGTCGTGTCACAGTAGTGTCCCATCGGAATATGAGGGTAAGGGAATAGAGTGCTCTTGTGTTTGCATACACACTTGAGCACTGTAATATATCTTGCGTACGTGGCTGATCATTGAGATTGGCCGCCGTAGCCGTAATCGGTTAGAGGATTATTATTATTAATTTGTGTGGAGAATCTTGTGGGAGGCTTATGGCCACCAGTGAGGGCCTATTTCCTGAAATGATAACAATAATAATAAATAAATCCCTAAATAATAAATAAATAAATATTTCACAACATCACATAAATTGATCAGGCTCCGAGATAGGTAGCTCAAGCACCTGTGTTACGGATATCAGAATCAACAGTGGGATTACAAATATATACATATAATACTTTTCTTTTGTAAATACATACTTATAATACATAGCAAACACCCAGACCAATACAAACAAACATGTTCATGCACACAAATGTTTGTACTGTGCAAATATTTCACAACATCACATACATTGATCTGACTCCGAGTTAGGTAGCTCAAGCACCTGTGTTACGGATATCAGAATCAAAAGTGGGATTACAAATATATAATACTTTTCTTTTGTAAATACATACTTATAATATATAGAAAACACCCAGACTAATACAAACAAACATGTTCATGCACACAAATGTTTGTACTGTGCGGGGATCGAACCCGCAACCGTTGTATCAGAGGCAGCGTTCACTACCACTGTTCCAATCGGGTCGTCTGATAATGGTGATACACATATGAATCTCAATAATTGTACAATTAAGTTTCTGTATTGCCTAGTTTTTTTAAATTTTGTTTTTTTGTGCAATCACAGTATATCTTCTATCTATCTATCCACTACTAAGAATATTTGGCACACTGGTGAATAGCACCTCTTCCCGAAATAGGCAATAAAAAAATGTAAATACTATCAACTATCATCCCCATCCACCTATCCGCCGTCGATCGTAATTCATTTTTAGGCAAAAGCGCCACATTCCAACGTCATTTTTGCTCTGGAACCCTCCCTACCTTCACCCCTCCGGTAGGGCGGCGGCACTTAATTAGGTGATGTTATTAAGATCCGTAGCCGTACCCGAAACTATCGGATAGCCGAAAAAACGAGACATCCGTAATAGACTAATTCCAGACACACTTCGGCATGAATGAGCTGGCTCGACCGGAGTGATACCACGGTCACACAGAAAACCGGCGTGATTGTGCTGTGTTTCGCTGCCTTAGTGAGGCTACCGGAGGCCTAATCCGAGGGAAAGGGGGGTTTAAAGGTTGGCAGCGCACTGACTCCATTGGTGTAATGAGTGTCCATGGGCGGCGGCAATCGCTTACCGGTGATTCGTCTCCTCGTCTGCCAGTTATCACATAAAAAAAGGGAAAGACGATTTCTGTCCATTTGTCCGTCTTTCACGGTAAAACTGATCGAGGAATTGATGTGATTCGTTAAGTGGAAATAGTTGAAGGGATGGAGAATTGCAGAGTGACAGACATAGGCAACTTGGTGGCAAACCGAATTCCACGCCGATCGCTCTAGTCCAATATATTTTTATACATGTTATCAAAACCGACTTAATGCTTTTCCCACATCCGGAACCGAAACCGAAATATCCGTAACATTGCTAGTATTAATTTATCATGAGCATGCGATGAAGCGGTGGTGTCCTGTCTCCGTGTCGCATTTCGGAGTCCTCCTTGTTTAATTTCGATTTGGTTTTTGCTACATTTTGCTGGAGTGGTGGTTGAAAATGGATTTTATTTTCTCTGCAACAGTAAAAATGTCATCAGTGTTAAGTTACATAAAATTTGATGAAAGCTGTGGCTATTACTTACATATCTAGTTAGATATTACCAAGTGTTGTTGAACTTTATTTCATACGACCTAAGAGTTAAAAAACACGCTCTAAAAGTACGAAACAAGAAAATTGTCTCTGCTGAAATTTGTTATGCCGTATCGCCGTGGTCGTTATGCCACTATTGATTATATTTTATTATTATAATTAATCTGGTTTTGCTACAGTAGGGTGGCATACGACCACGGCAATACGGGCATAATAATTTCAGCAGAGACAATTTTCTTGTTTCGTACTTTTTCAGAGCATGTTTTTTTGCTAGTCGGGTTTTAGTTTTTTTACTTAACATATTTTTAGTTATGTCAATAAAATATATATATTGAAATGTGCTAAGAAAGCTCTTTCATTTGACATCCCACACGGTACCGTCAAGCAAATTTTTTTTAGTTCCTTACTCTGATCCTAGCAGGCGCTGTAGTCCATTTACGTAACGTTATGTCGCCTATAAAACAGAAGAACATTTGTTCAATATGATAATGAGGGAACAGATAACAAACATACATACCGTTCAAAATCATAACCCTCCCTTTTTTTTTTTTTTTTTTTTTTTTTTTTTTTTTTTTTTTTTTTTTGCTTCACAACCGTTAGTTCGGGGGTAAAAAGTGTGTTTATTTTTTCGTATTTTCCTAAGTTTTCATCTTTGCCCAAATAAAATAGGTACTTCTGTAAAGTAGTTCTTCTCTTTCGGTTGTAGGGAACCCACGGTAAAAACTACCTGGATTGAAACCAGAGAAGGGTCGCGTACCTTCTCATATGAAGTATATTTTT
>JADPWL010000730.1:0-11089 GCA_019059595.1 Marasmia exigua | reverse complement strand
GGTGTGGGTTCGAGTCCCGCCTGAACACGAGATGAAATTTTTAAGTGTGTTATTTACTTAAGAATAAATTGCAAAAGTAAAAAATATCAACTAAAGAATTGTGGTTACTTTTACGAAGATAATATTACCCAAGTACAATATCTCAAAAAATCTTAGTACTCTCCATTATGGATTCACCGTTGTAGTTTTTAAAAAAATGTATTGTACTTTTTAAAATCATAATCACCACAATTAATACAAATCTACTGGCGGCGCTAGTTACTTCAATGCGTCACCTTACTCGCACAAGCAGAGATTACTGGAATTATGGTCCACTTCAGAAAAAAAAATACAATCAGGTAAGTAGTTCTCAATTAGCACGTCCACTCCCTTCCTCAACCGCGACGTCTCTTCACAGTCTCACAGCATTCACTTTATCGCGGGAAACTTTTCACTTTCCACACGCGATTGACGCGGGCTCTCAGATAAATGGATACACTTCACTTCACTCCACTTCACTCCACCCCGAGTTATCTTTACGCGGCAAAGTTTACCTTACCCGCTACACTGCGCTTTTTCTAAAAAGCACTTTGCGGTTTCGTAATTAAGATCTCTAATTGAAAAATGAGAGGCTTCCTCAGAGTTCATTGAAGGTTTCAGTGATAAGGTAATGAATGAGCCTGGCAGCGGATATTTATTTATGCATTTCTGATTCAATTTGCAAAGAGAGATTGTTTACAGAACCAACGGAGCGTGAGGCAAAGTTTAATTATGATTCTAGGTTTCATGTGAAGTTAGTCATTCATTTTAACAAACAAACGTGTGGTTAATATAAAGTGAGGGTAGAAATAGAAACATAAGTAAAAGTAAAGCATCAGCCCGTATGTATCCCACTGCAGGGCAAAGACCTCCATAATAGAAATCAAGACATCGCTTCTACATATGATGGGATTAGGTTTAATCACCACGCTAGCCAAATGCGGATTGGTGATCACAAACTCAAGCTATGCTCGAAAAAATCGAAACATACTTTTTGCTCTACCTGGAAATTGAACCCTAGACCCCGCAATTACAGCCCAGTATTTAAACGGGTTCCCTATTTGATTTCGAAAATCGATGATTCGATTTTTATTATATCGAACACGGTAAGTCGATAATTCAATTGTGCGATGTTTTATTCTGCCGATGCTTTATTAGTGCGATGTAACGTTTGTGCGAAAAATCTTGGTGCGGAAAACGTTACAGCGATTGCTCATTAGTTAGGTAATTAGTTAGGTAAAATATTAACACTTATTTTGATACGCAAAAAAAACTAAAGTTAATGAAAATTAGCTTAAACGAAGTCTCTGAGTGCGGCTGTAAGTTGCACGTTAAGAATCATTATCTTAACAACGATTAAGTTACTTACAGTTTAAAAACGGATCACTAAGTGAAAGTAATGTTATAAATTCATTACTAAAATTTTAATAAACTGTAGGCAAGTAGCAAATCGTGAATAGTAGCAAAGCGACGTGTCGTAAAAGGCGACTAAGGTAAAGCTACTGGCATGATCATCAGCACCCAGAGAAGGAAAACTCTGCATTTATATCAAAACCCTCGCCAACCCGTCTGCCAAGCGTGGTGAGTATGGCAAATACCCCTCATGTGATTGAGGGAGGCCCGTGCCCCAGCAGTGGGGACTTAAATGGGCTGATGATGATGAAGTAGCAAATATAATAAAAAGATTTACTAGTTACAAAATATAATTAAATTTTTATCATACATAGTAAAACTTTATAGCCATTAAATTTAGTTTATTGAATTCATAAAAGGTATTTGCAGTTAACCGGTTGTTCCTGTCATATCCAAGTGAACCTGCTAGAAACTTGTAATTTCGCGACGTAAATCAAACAAATCCGTCATGCTCGTGGCAATGGTTGCAAAATCACAATAAAAAATATAAATTAAATAAGGATGGAATTATCTGCCGTGATAAGCGGTGAAAGTACTTATTCCCTAAACACGATGAATTTGGTTGCTTTTTGAAAGAGAGTTAAAGTAGAGTACCTCAAGGCCGACCGACTGGATGGCGCAATTGGTAGTGACCCTGCCTCTTACGCCAAAGGTCGTGGGTTCGATCTCCACCCTGTACAAACATTCGTGCGATGAACACTTGTGTTTGTTCAGTGTCTGGGTGTAATATATGTATTTAAGTATATATTTGTGTTCTTCTGTTGTCTGATATCTGTAACACAAATGCTTAAGCTACTTAGTACGGAATCAGGTTAATGTATGAGATGTTGTGAGAATTTTCTAAAAACAAACCCCTGAACTGCTAGGAAGCTGCGAATACGTTACGATTGGGTATTCACATTGGTCGATAACTCGGTCATTAGCCCGTTTTAGAGCCTCTCCTCTACCCGAGTGCCTACGCGGTTGAAGCAAAGAGGAGCCTGTGGACTGCTTTGCCCGCACCCCACTTACGGGCACTAACAACCAATGTAAATTATAACCAAAAACCCCCTTATGACAGATAACCGAGTTCTAAATGGGTATTTGGACGGATTATAATTTTCGAATCGGACGTAGTGCGGCGAAACCATAGGTACATACATAAGTCATGGTACTGGGAATTTTTAAGCTGTGGTCAATTTCACGGTGAGGAGAACACAATTAGTTAATTTAATTGTGGACGGAAAGTTAATCGGATAATTATACTACAAATATTTGTTTTATTTATAGAATAAATAACAACAGGGCATACGAGTACATGACGAGATAGGATGTCATGTCATTGAATTTCCTTAAAATTTTTTGAGCAAGACAACGAGTCTCGATCAGTAGACAAGGTGCGCCTTTAGAACGAGAGCACAGGTGCGCAAGTGTTTCCGCATCATGTCTATGTTCCGCATACTAGTTGTATAGATACTGTTGTTGTATGGTAATCTTTGTGATTGGCTGCCACGAAAAATATTGGTTGGAAGACCTTATAAAAAGGTCAAATAGTACCTGTAAATTGTAGGTGTGGTATGATGTTTCATGTGGTCCCTAATACAAATATAAATACAAAATTCTTTATTTATCAAAAACTTTATGGCCACTTAACATTTGTGGTGTTCTCAGCTGCAAAAGTTTTAAACTGAAGCGCAGGGAGAACGCCCTCTCCCAAACAGTGGTGGTTACATTTAACTAAAACAAACATGCATGAATTACAATTACTAGACTTAAAAGTATTATTATGCTATTAATATTTTATCTGTGTGTGCGTGTGCGTGTGCGTGTGCGTGTGCGTGTGCGTGTGCGTATGCGTGTGCGTGTGCGTGTGCGTGTGCGTGTGCGTGTGCGTGTGCGTGTGCGTGTGCGTGTGCGTGTGCGTGTGCGTGTGCGTGTGCGTGTGCGTGTGCGTGTGCGTGTGCGTGTGCGTGTGCGTGTGCGTGTGCGTGTGCGTGTGCGTGTGCGTGTGCGTGTGCGTGTGCGTGTGCGTGTGCGTGTGCGTGTGCGTGTGCGTGTGCGTGTGTGTATGGCTGTGTGCGTATGGGCGTGGTCATCACCCGCGTATGTGCTGTATATATTACTGAGCATATCGTATCAGGTCTTCTGACTCCCGGAACGAGAGCGATACAAGCCATGCAAATAATTTGCGTCTACAACCCGTGCGGATAAAGAATGGGATTAGAAATGGCGGCACATCTATTCACTTCTCGCTCGCACACTATTTGCGTCTATACTTGCACTCATGGGGTGCCATTTCTGATCCCATTCTTTATCCGCACAGGTTGTACATAGTCTAATCTATGGGAACATTGTTATAGGCTTATTTCATTAAATATTTCAATACTTTGTAGCAACTTGTATTTTTTATTGCTATGTACATTTTAAATTACAAACAGTGATGCAAAAGGAAATTTAATACATATTTGACTTGTTTAATTTTTATCTCTATTTTTTTTATGGGTAAAATAAAATTAAATATGGCATGACCGCAAATGTTATGATGATGGTTGGTTTCAAGGAGGTTATATAACTTCGTGGTTGGTTTATCAAATATAGAGTATCATAGACAAATAAGGAACTTTAATTATTGATAGTGAGAATAGCGTCATCTAGTGTTGCTTTTGAAAACCCGTATTAATTACCGGTAAACTGCTTATTTAGGTAAGTAAATTCTGGTAAATGCACATAAAGAGGTTTGTTTTTAAGGCACTGATATTAGCTAGTGTATGGAACGAATACCCTTAAGGGTGATAATTCATGACATGCTTTGTATAATCCAAAAATGTGTACACTAAGCAATTTGGCTCGTCACACAAGTTGCTGTAAATGCCTGTGGCTTGTGGCAGGGAACAGTTTTAAGGGTCCCGTAAAGGAATTTACTCGTGCTGTAAAAGGAATTGTCGCATTTTTGGAGTTTGTTTATTTATGTATGTTACACTAGTTTATGCCACTGACCTCTCTCGCACCATAATATTACTATGCAATAAAATATTTAGTCATAGTCATAGTATTTATTCCTTTCATGTAGTACATAATAGATCTAACTAATAACAAGTTGTGAACATGTACCCCGCAGGGGCAATTCAATGTTAATACATACCCATTATCACAGGAATAAATAAGAAAATAATTTTAAACTTAGATTTGTCATTGTAATTAAATTAGAATATTAAGGATCTACATCGACGAAACTAGTGACGCCAATGGATTTATATTGAATGTATCGATTTTATAACACATGTATGGTGTCAAGCGGATAGAGCACCCCTTAGGGTACATAAAACATTCCCATGTATTGGACTACGATTTATTGTAGTTCAGGAGTTGTCAACATTTTTTTTGAATTCTGGAGAATTCCCTACCTGAGCAGCGTAGAAACTTTCTAAAAAAAACGAGAAGACTTTTAAACTCTTTTTAATACAAATGAATCTTCATTAGTATAACTTTTATGCATAAAATAATCAGATTAGTGACTTAAATAGAAATCATCAAAATCTTAGTTTAAAATGAACAATTAACGTTATGGAAATTACGACTTCAATTTTCAACTCGTTATTATTAAGTGTTTATCAAGTCTAAAATCTTTTCCAGACTATCTAGGTTTCAGAAAAATGGCACTTAATGGCACAATCTTGGCTGCAATCGCCTTTCAAAGACAAGAAGGAGGAACGATTTGGAAATAAACGAAGTGATTTTCGATGAAATAAAATCAAGTTTTAAGAAGCTGAAGTGTCTCAGAAAACTAAACACTGCTATTGTGGTTGATTTTGAAAAAAAAACGAATTTGACTTTGGTAACATGTGACAGTGCACTCGACTGTTACAAAATGTCATAAGAAATGTATGAAGAGTTAATCATATTATTTTACTCTTTTTAATTCGTGATTTTTTTCAATTAATTTTTGTGGGTAGGCGCAAACCTGTACAGACGTGTTATAGATATTAGCTTTTTTGGAAATAATTAAAAAATATCAAACACAACAATTTATTTGTAAATGTGCTAAAATATTAATGTGCAGTACCTGCTAGCTTATCCTTAATAAGAAACACAACACAAAATCACTTTATTTAAAAATTACGAGCAAAGTGAAATAGCAACCAGGATGGAGTCACTTAACAACACAATCGGCGACATGAAGAAGATGTTTTCATCCCAGTTGGCCGAATTCCAAAGGAGCTTAGAGAAAGCTTCCCCTTCTCCGACGGTTACAACCCTAGCTGCTGAGTTCGCCAGTTTCAAGAAGTTTGTAGCCACATCATTATTGCATCTACAGCAGCAGGCAGACTTCTTAGCACGAGAGTGCGATAGGCTGGAGATGCACGGTCGGCGGAAGTTTCTGTTGGTCCACGGTGTTGCAGAAGTGAAAGGCGAGGAGGCACGGGCAACTGTGCTAAGGGTTGCATCGGAACGACTCAGAGTAAACCTTTCCCCTGACAGTATAAGTCGTTGTCATCATCTGGGGCGGGCCGCAGGTAACAAACCAAGGCCAATCCTGGTGAAGTTTTCCCACACAGCAGACCGTGAAAAAATCTGGTTCTCTAAGACAGCACTTAAGGGCTCCGGCATAACCATTTCGGAGTTCCTAACTAGAACACGCCACGAAGTGTTCATGGATGCGCGAAAGCGTGTAGGAGTAACCAAATGCTGGACCAGGAACGGCGTTATAGTGGTAGCGGCGGCGGACGGCAAGCACCACCGTGTCTCAACCATGAGCGAGCTCGACAAGGTTGTCCAGCAGACGCAAGCTGCACGCGCCTCAACCCCAACGACATCAAGTGGCAGAGGGAACCAGGACGTTGCGGCGGCTAGGTCCAAGCGGCCAAAGAAGTAATTATTATGTTGCTCAGTTTACTGTCTGTGTCCACTTCAATAATTCGTTGATTTTCTTTGTGTCTGTACCCGCTTGTTTCGTAACTTATTTGTTTCTTTTGTAATCGTATTTGTCTGTATTTTAAAATATTTTGTTTAAATTCCACCCACTTAAAATGTTTGTTTACAAGTCAGGTTGGGTTGACTGGCAGGTGATATTGACACTGACAGTGACAGTTCACAAGTTGCGTTTCGTTGCTGCTTCGCTCAAAAACTTGACTTGAGCTTGAAATATTTAATTTAGTGAATCTGTTTTGATTTTCTTTTTTTTTATGTTTTGTGTTTAATTTTTTTTTTTGTTTGGTTTATGTTCTAAATGCAGCTGGTGGGTAAAAGTGCACTGATAATAGTGTAATATTTCATAAGTACCTACTTATTATTTTTTTTTTATAATAACTATTTATTTATTTTTTATTAGGTATATATATTATATTTATTTATTGTATATTAATGTATAAAATGGATCATAGTAGTGACTGCGACGTAAATGACCATTTTGTCTCCCTTTCCTCTTCCTCCACCAACGATAGTTTCCATTCCACTATACTTCCCCTGCCTGATGTGCTTGATACCACTTTCTCCAATGTCCCAAAGAACCTTAACCTTGTCCATATCAATGCACAGAGTATCCCTGCCCATTATCCTGATATGCTGGCGTCCTTTGACAACAGGAACATTCACGCTGTTCTTGTGTCGGAGACCTGGTTAAATCCTTGCCTTCCCTCCACTTCCTACTCTCTTCCAGGTTTTCAGCTGGTGCGGAACGATCGCATTGTCAGATCCGGAGGTGGTGTTGCTATTTACATCCGTGCTCACATTCCTTTCACCATAGTTGATATTTCTCCACCTACTTCCTCTTCAGACGTAGCCCAATATCTATTTCTAGAACTAACTCTCTTCCATACAAAACTTCTTCTCGGCGTCTTCTACAGTCCTTCTTTAAGGGTAGATTATTTCTCTACGCTTGAAAAGCTGCTTGAGGATCTGACTCCCTTATACAGTCATACCATACTGATGGGAGATTTCAACACCTGTCTTCTCAAACAGGATTCCCGGTCCACTCGCCTTAGATCCGTCATTGACTCGTGCAATCTACATCTTCTCCCCCTTAACGCTACGCATTTCTTTCCAAACTGTGCCCCATCTCTCCTCGACCTCATGATTGTCTCTTCCGCTGACCATGTGGCTCAGCACGGCCAATGCCACGCAGATGCTTTCTCTTATCATGACCTTCTCTTTCTGTCGTATAAAATCCGACCTCCAAAATCTAAGGCGAAAATTCTCCTTCAACGCAATTTTGGTGGCATGAACATTGAAGATCTTAAACACGACGCAATTCATATTGACTGGTCCGTGGTTGCTGATGCTGAAAGTGTGGATGACAAAATCACCCTCTTTAACTCACTCCTCTTACAACTGTATGATAAGCACGCTCCTGTTCGACCAGTCAAGATGAAGCACGCACCTGCACCCTGGCTGACTGAGGACCTAAAATCACACATCGATAAGAAAAACGCTGCTAAGACAAAGTATAAAATGGACCCGTCCGAAAAAAACCGCGACAAATATAAATTACTCCGGAATCGCTGCAATATGTTGTGTAGAGACGCTCAACGACGCCATATTCACAAATCCGTGGAAAACGGTGACCCTGTTAAAGTCTGGAAATTCCTTAAGTCACTTGGAATTGGAAGAACTCGTCATAACCTCTCTACTAAAAATATTGACATCGAATCTTTAAATAAGCATTTCTCAACGTCTTCGTCCATCGGTGACGCAACAAAAGCAAATACTTTACATCAGCTTTCTAGTCTTCCAATCCATAACAATTCTAGTCTCATTTTTAGTCAAGTAACCGGTTGTGATGTTAAGAAGAACATACTCTCCATCGCTTCCAACGCTATCGGTAGTGATGGCGTCAGCCGTAATATGATCATTCCTCTCCTTGACTTCCTTACTCCTATTATTACTCACATCCTCAACCACTCTTTATCCACGAATACCTTTCCCGCTGCCTGGAAGGACGCACAGGTTACTCCCCTCCCTAAAAAGTCGAATCCCTCCGCATATTCTGATTATCGACCTATATCCATCCTGCCTTTCCTTTCCAAAGTCCTGGAGCGGGTCGTACATCAGCAGCTCACCACTTTCTTGTCCGATAACCAACTTTTAAATCCATTCCAATCCGGTTTCCGTCCAGGTCATAGCACGGCCACAGCTTTAGTCAAAATCACCGAAGACATCAGACAGGGCATGGATAATAAGCATCTTACCGTCTTAGCGCTACAAGATTTCAGTAACGCCTTCAACACAGTAGATTTTGACATCTTGCTTGGTTTGCTTCATTCTCTTAACATATCTCCAACGGTTACTGACTGGTTTCGTAGTTACTTGTATGGCCGCCGGCAGCGCATTTGCGCAGAAGACTCTGTCTCCTCATGGTGTGATATCCGTGCTGGCGTGCCGCAAGGTGGCGTTCTGTCTCCTCTCCTTTTTGCTATTTTCATCAATTCAATTACCCATCACCTTTCTTCTTCTTATCACTTATATGCAGACGATCTCCAAATTTATAGTCAGGGTAGCCTTGATAACCTTTCCAGCACTATACAAATGATTAACTCTGACCTAAGCCAGATTTCAACCTGGAGTCGGTCGTTTGGTCTCATGGTTAACCCTGACAAAACGCAGGTTATCACTGTTGGAAGTGCTAGGCTAATTCCCAGGATCAACTGGAGTGCCTTGCCACCTATAATTTTTGACGGTGTCCAAATTCCCTTCAGTAAGACTGTTAAAAACTTAGGTATACACATCGATAGCACATTATCCTGGACAACACAGGTTACCCAGGTTAGTAAAAAAATGTTCGCTGCAGCTGGAGCTCTTAATCGACTACGTAACTTTATACCCATACCCACCAAAATTGCACTTGTACAAGCTCTTCTTTTTCCCATTATTGATTACGCAGATTGCTGTTACTCGGACCTAAATGAAAACCTTCTCAATAAGCTCGAACGTCTCCAAAATTTTTGCATCCGGATCATTTACGGTCTGCGTAAATATGACCACGTCTCCGAGTATCGATCTCGACTCCAATGGCTGCCTATACGTCTCCGTCGTGACTCCCACATTCTCTCCCTTTTATATACAATACTATTTAGCCCAAAATCACCACCCTACCTTCGGCAGCGCTTCCAGTTTTTGCAGCCCATCCAGGGCCATATGCGGTCGTCCAAACATCTTCGCCTGAAGACTCCCCCTCACTCCTCTCATTTCTATACCCAGTCCTTTACCGTCCAGTCCATCCGTTTGTGGAACTCCTTACCCCTATCCATAAGACAGTCTCAATCATTGCCTATTTTTAAAGCCCGAGTCAAAACTCACTTTTTGCAACTTCAACACCCTCTTCTTCACTCTTCCCATTAACTTTTTTACAATCGTCCTGTTATCGGCAGCCTGTAGTCGATGGTCCATCTTAGATCCATTTGATTATCATATTATTATTATTTTTCTCTTTTTCTGATATCAATCTTACAACATTATGTGTATGTATTTGAGCATAACTTATTTATTAGTTTATAATACTGTATTTTATTTATGTATTAGGGTTATAAGTTACATTTTAACATTTACAGTTTCTTTTTTTTTTTTTCCTTATTGAATATTGCACCCCCTACCCCTTCTCTACTATCAAATGTCCTTTACCCGAAGGTTGTCTGGTAGAAATCGCTTTCAGCGATAAGACCGCCGAAATTGTACACAAAATTTCTGTAATGCCTAGTACTTAAGTTGTGTATTTTGTGCAATAAAGTATATCTATCTATCTATCTATTTTTGAAGGCAGTTTCTTTTTCGTAGAAATGTTATTCAGTGAACTTGTATAATCAGTCTAGCTTAAATTGTAGGCCTAAAAATGTGTGAACTAGCAAAGTTTGACCGTTATACAATTTTCCAGTTTTACTCCAAACACCGGTAGCCAGGAGCAATAGGGTTCTGTAATGAATACATTGCTAGTTTTGTATGCTGTTCGGAGGTTTTTCTCCACCAGACCTAGTTTATTGAACAACCCCTAAACGGTAAAGTTGTGGAACTAAAGCTGCCATGAATAATATATAGTTTAGTAACGCCCAAGGTTCTTTATGTAGTACTTATTCTATCAGCTTAAGATCAGCTCAAAAAGTAGCAACATTAAAGTGATGATAATTTAATGGTTCAATAATAGTAAGTGCTCTTTAAAAACATTTTTGTTTGGACTTAAACTATACCTAATTTACTAGATCTATAAGGACCATGGGTTGTTATCGATACTTAAATTTAAATTTACATGGGCCTTTATTTGTAGAGTTTAAAACATTTTATTAAGTAGTATCGTTTCAAATGTCTAATATAATTAATTTGAAAAAAATATTTTCTAAAAACGAAGTTGAAGTGTTCTAAACATTATAAAATCACCTTTCATGAGTAATTTATAGGTATATTTAACACAAGCGATATGACATCTAGTCTGTTGGTCTAGTGATTTAAGTACCGGGCCGGAATTTTTCGAACATAGCTCGGTATAATGATCATCAATCCGTCCTAGTGGTGATTAATCCAAATCCCATCATAGTAACTATGACTTGATTTCTATGATAGAGGCCTTTGCCCTGCAGTTTTCTTACTGCGATTGATAGTTAGATTTTAGGAGATTTTGCCATTGCATTGGATGTGTCAACAAGTAATATGCATAAAGAATATTTAAAGGCACGTAATAGATAACCATAATTAATAA
>JADPWL010000727.1:0-12897 GCA_019059595.1 Marasmia exigua | reverse complement strand
AGCTGTGTTGCCCGCAGGAGGCAGAAACACAGCCAAGAGGGCGCTTTATACGAAACAACTAGTTTTGTTCTGGGACTATCCTAAGTTCGCGATTTGTATTGAGTGTTGACTTTTTCTATTTCAGTTACGCATCGCTTCTATCGGACATCCAGCGCGAGTATGCGTCGCGCCGGGCCCGAGTAGCCGGCGCGCCCACCGCGGCGGCGCTGCAGGCGGCTGCGCGCGCACACCTGCGCGACCACTGCACGCTGGTGCGCGCCGCGTGCTCGCTGCTCGCGCACGCGTGCCGGGACGAGTGCGCGCTCTACAAGCAT
This sequence comes from Marasmia exigua, assembly GCA_019059595.1. Lineage (NCBI taxonomy): Eukaryota > Metazoa > Arthropoda > Insecta > Lepidoptera > Crambidae > Marasmia > Marasmia exigua. The sequence continues at coordinate 12,583 of JADPWL010000727.1, read as the reverse complement.
CTGTTCGCGCAGCCCTCGCCGGCGCTACAGTGAGTCAGTGTGGTTGTGTGTGCGCGCGCACACCTGCGCGACCACTGCACGCTGGTGCGCGCCGCGTGCTCGCTGCTCGCGCACGCGTGCCGGGACGAGTGCGCGCTCTACAAGCATCTGTTCGCGCAGCCCTCGCCGGCGCTACAGTGAGTCAGTGTGGTTGTGTGTGCGCGCGCACACCTGCGCGACCACTGCACGCTGGTGCGCGCCGCGTGCTCGCTGCTCGCGCACGCGTGCCGGGACGAGTGCGCGCTCTACAAGCATCTGTTCGCGCAGCCCTCGCCGGCGCTACAGTGAGTCAGTGTGGTTGTGTGTGCGCGCGCACACCTGCGCGACCACTGCACGCTGGTGCGCGCCGCGTGCTCGCTGCTCGCGCACGCGTGCCGGGACGAGTGCGCGCTCTACAAGCATCTGTTCGCGCAGCCCTCGCCGGCGCTACAGTGAGTCAGTGTGGTTGTGTGTGCGCGCGCACACCTGCGCGACCACTGCACGCTGGTGCGCGCCGCGTGCTCGCTGCTCGCGCACGCGTGCCGGGACGAGTGCGCGCTCTACAAGCATCTGTTCGCGCAGCCCTCGCCGGCGCTACAGTGAGTCAGTGTGGTTGTGTGTGCGCGCGCACACCTGCGCGACCACTGCACGCTGGTGCGCGCCGCGTGCTCGCTGCTCGCGCACGCGTGCCGGGACGAGTGCGCGCTCTACAAGCATCTGTTCGCGCAGCCCTCGCCGGCGCTACAGTGAGTCAGTGTGGTTGTGTGTGCGCGCGCACACCTGCGCGACCACTGCACGCTGGTGCGCGCCGCGTGCTCGCTGCTCGCGCACGCGTGCCGGGACGAGTGCGCGCTCTACAAGCATCTGTTCGCGCAGCCCTCGCCGGCGCTACAGTGAGTCAGTGTGGTTGTGTGTGCGCAGCGCACACCTGCGCGACCACTGCACGCTGGTGCGCGCCGCGTGCTCGCTGCTCGCGCACGCGTGCCGGGACGAGTGCGCGCTCTACAAGCATCTGTTCGCGCAGCCCTCGCCGGCGCTACAGTGAGTCAGTTAAATTGTGTGCGCGCACACACCTGCGCGACCATTGCACGCTGGTGTCTGGTATTTACAATTATGCGACTACCGTCAGACCTACGCAACCCTTAAACAGGGGAACCAGACCAAATAGGCCACATTCAGAATAATTATGTTGCCCATTTGTTTTTATCACGATGATTTCCCTCAGTTTTGAATGATTAGAAATTCTATAGTTATCGTTTCCGGGGGAAAGGGGGATTTAACACATTGACTGCCATCAAACCAGACACAAATAAACATTTATTGTTTTTCGGTCACCGGTGTCCCCCATGGCGCTCAAAACCATCAATACCCTTATAGATTTTCAAAACCTAAAGGTGCATGCTTGAATTCTAACTTACATTTCGAGCTCCGGTTTTGAAGGTGCGTTCTTATCCTCTGATCTACCGTCACCATTTTTGAACCATGCTTCATCTCATCTCAGAGTGTAATTCCCGGTTGCGTCCAAAACTGTCGCTCTGGAGCCCGGCGTACGCTTAAACCATGATTCTTTGAATTTGGGGAGCTTGTTAATTACAATGAAACTGCAGCCGTCTGAAATTCGCAACCTTTTATAGGGGAACCAGACCAACTGAATCACGGTTACACGTTTCAGACACTATCCGTAACGTGCAGATTTCCTTACGATGTTTTCCCTCACCGCCGACCTAATGGTAGAAATACGCACATACATTTTTGAGCGATGGTAGCTCAGTCGTTAACGCCCTGTTGGTCTAGTGGTTTAAGTACCGGGCCGTGATCTCGGGGTCCTGGGTTCGATTCCCAGGTCGAGCGAAAAGCATGTTTCGAATTTTTCGAATATCGCTCGGGTTTGTGATCACCAATCCGTATTAAGCAAGCGTGGTGATTAAGCCTAATGCAATCATAGTAGCGATGACTTGATTTCTATGATGCAGGCCTTTGCCCTGCAGTGGGACAGTTTATAGGCTGATATTTTACTTTTAGGTAGCTTAGTCGTTCTGTGCCACAGCAGTGGGGACTCTTCGATATTGATATCAGCAGCTAAAGCAGACAATATCGTGATTCATCATTGGATACGTTCGCTTTGCAGGGAGATATGAGCGACATGGTGATTCCTTAATTTCCCCTGCGCAGAAAAAGGCACTGCTCGTTGTCAGGGTCACCAAATATACCGAGTAACTAGGAGGTAAAATAGTTCATCCCTAATGAGGGAAATAAGATGAGTGGTTTATATCCATAATTGACACGCTGGCCGCGCAGATCCAAACGTCCCTATACTTGCCTAAATGATTAATAGATTACTAGATAACTACTCATCATCATCATCATCAGCCCATTTAAGTCCCCACTGCTGGGGCACGGGCCTCCCTCAATCACATGATTAGGGGTATTTGCCATACTCACCACGCTTGGCAGACGGGTTGGCGAGATATACCTTTCGTTTCGTTGTTATAGATCGAGATAACTACTGATATCTGGTAACCACAGATATTAGATACCGGATAGATAATGCTCGGCACACAGACCTATGTATATTTATTTTATGTCTGTACGTTTCAGGGAATACCTGCAGTCACTGTGCAACGGGTTGTATGAAACCCTGCGCCCGCACATCATCCACATCAACCATCTGGAGACTCTGGCTGAGCTGTGTGTCATCCTGCGAGTAGAGGTTATAGAAGAGAATGTGAATAATGACCGTAAGTACACTTCCTTGTGAAATTATGTCTAGCAGTCCGTTATTAAGACTTAGGTGACAGTGGAAGAGCCACGCTTCGGCATGATTGGGCCGGCTCGACCGCAGTGACACCACGGCCTGCGAGAGAGTGTGTTTAGTGCGGAAGGGGTGCGGAAGATACGGAAACAGGAAAGGATGCGTTCTAAAACTCTCTAAGAGCCAATTCTGTCATCGCGTTCATCATCATCATCATTTCAGCCAATAGACGTTCACTTCAGGACATAGGCCTCCCCCAATATTCTCCACACAGATCGGTCTTGTGCCGCCCGCATCCAATGGATTCCTGCAATCTTCACCAGTTCGTCGTTCCACCTTATGGGGTCATGCCACGGCTGCGACTTCCTGTACGTGGCCGTCTGCTGTTATACTCGCTATGTGCCCTGCCCATTGCCACTTGATACATGCAATCCTTTGGGCTATGTCTGTGACCTTAGTTCTCCTGCCAATCTCATCATTTCTGATACGATCACGCAAAGAGACTCCAAGCATAGCCCTCTCCATTGCTCTCTGGGTGACTTTGAGCCTCCTTAACCGGCACATTGTAAGCGAGCGGCCATGTCTCGGTTCTGTATGTCATTACTGGCAACACACACGCATTGAAGACTTTCGTCTTGAGACACTATTATTATTATATCTATATAACTATACTACGCCCTAGACGCCCTGTTGGTCTAGCTAGTGGTTTAACTATCGGGTCGAGCGAAAAGTATGTTTCGATTTATTCGGACATAGCTCGGGTTTGTGAACACTACACTGCGAGCGTACAAAAAGGCTGTTGTGGGTAAATTGTCTCCTGATTTTACAAAGTAGTTATTAGTCAATTGCTCAATTCTTCCTTTTTGTTTATATTACGAACATCATGTTGCGGTTTTTATGATATTAGTATTTGTGGGAACTTAATTGTTTTAAGATTATGTTTTTTGTGTTAAATAGTGTTATTTTAAGTACTGTATGTTTCCTTACAATAAAGAAAAAAAAATCGCATTTAGCAAGCGTGGTGATTAAGCCTAATCCCATCATAGTAGCGATAACTAGATTTCTATGATGGAGACCTTTGCCCTGCAGTGGGACAGTTTATAGGCTGATTTAAAAAAAACGAATTATTTTTATTTTAATTTTATAAGAATCTGTACTCCAATGTGGCATGCAATAAATGATTATGATTATGATTATTTACTTTTAGACAAAAAACAAGATTGGAAGTTTTGCATGTCTGAAAGTGTTCTTTCGACAGTTTCTATTATTACCTTAGATGTTGAAAGTTAATTCGATTAAAATTCTTAAGTAAATAAGAAATAATATTTCCACTGGATATTGTAAATATACCTACAATATTGATGAGACTATCGACAGCTCATGTCGAATCAAGCACTAACTAACTTCGTCGGCTTAGTAACGCGTTCAGTGGTTTAATTGGTAGAACATTCACCCGGATTGTGGAAGGTGTGAGTTACAGTCCCATCTGAACACGAGGTGAAATTTTTAAGTCTGTTATTTACTTAAGAATAAATTGCAAAAGATTGCTTTAAAAAAATCAACCGTAGTTTAAAATTGGTTACAAATCGAAAATAGATGGCGCTGCGTATCGATTTCTAAGGTTACTTCCCTAGTACTGAACTATGAACATCTGTCGAAAAGAACCTCATAATTGGAATATACTATAAAAATATACAAATATTGATGAAATTATCTTCGGCTCACGGCGAAGTAAAAAGCATTTACAAAATTCCTCGACATACCAAGGTCTCAGGTAACTTAGTCGGTAAAGCAGTTGCCCGGTAAGCAAAAGATCGTGGGTTCGAGTCCCACCCGATGACTTGAAAAATTTTAAAGTGCATTTTTTACTTAAGGTGACGGCCCACCCGTCAACCTGTGATGTCAACCTCTTATTAAGGTGACGGGTAGGGCACACTAGCGACGCCAATCGATTTACATTTTTAGCTACTAGACCGGATCTATATTAAAAAAATTCGGGGTTACAACATCTCGGCAAACTCTTATACTATTTATCAAATAACCATGCACGAATGTTGGGTCTAACGCGTACGCGAAAGAATTATATATTATATAACGATATCAATTTTTCGCGTACAAAACATTTGTGCATGGCCATTTATTAAATAGTATAAGTGTTTGCCGAGAGGTTGTAACCCCGTAATTGTTTAAAATAGATCCGGTTTAGTAGCTAAAAATTAATATACCTTTTTAGAACCCACGATTTTTTGCTAACCGGGCAACTGCTTTACCGACTAAGTTACCGGATACCATGGTATCAGATACAGAAGTTAACGGGGTTTTCTGTATCTGAATAACAAATGGCAAATATTTTCGATTATACTTATCAAGATATTTATCAACCAATATTTATCTTGATAATTATCTTGATAATTATCATTGATAATTATCAATGATAATTATCACTTCAAACCCTGCCTAAAAATCAGTCCAATAGTATGTTTGTCGCGTTTCCAGCGGCCAGCCTCGCTGCGCTGGGCGCGTGCGCGCGCGCGATGCTGCAGGACGCGCAGGAGCGGCTGGTGTTCCGCGCGCACGTGCACCTGCGCGCCGACGTGCTGCACTACCGGCCCGCGCCCGGCGACCTCGCCTACCCCGACAAGCTCGAGATGATGGAGGTAACATGTGCACTTTATTACATATACTGTAGCGACATAACGACATACCTAATATTAACCTAATATTTGACTAAGCGTCGTGAGATATCCGACGTACTTTACTTGATAAAAATCGCATCCGGTGCAGTAGATTCATCCGAGCTGTTATCGAAATTATCACTTTACGTACCTTTTTTTTTTTTTTTTTTTGTCACCCAGGGAAATGCGTTACGCATACCCATCCGTCTGTAAACGGATGGGTTATGTCGGACTCTCCTCTGGCGACGGCTTCTCCTGACGAGAAGCCGGCCAGAGGCATACCGACTAAAACTCCTGGGACTCTCCCTCATCTGTCCATGGGTGGGCGAGTGACATGGGGCCAAAGCTCGGAGCCTTTCACCACGTCACCCCCCGGACAGGGACGCCCGCCTGCACGGCGGGCACGGCGCTTCTCCCCCCGGGGTCGGGGGGAGGGATGGGGACAGCCGAGAGAGTCGTGCCGTCCCCACCAGGCGTAGGAGGAGGTCCGTGCAATGCCGGTGGTGGGGTTACAGCCCCACGCACCAGCGGACCTGCTCCTCGCAGGGGAAGGAGACGCAAGTATTGGCGTCGTCTCCTCCCTCTACGTGCCTTGCGGATCGCGGGGGCGAGAGGGTCAGCCTCTCGCTCGCGCTCCGCCGCCTCCTTCGCCTCCATCACATGCTCGCAATATGCGGCAAAAGCCTTCCAGGCATCCTCAGTCGCTAATATAGCTCTCGCTATATTAGAGAGTGAGAGGTCCTGGCCGACCTTTGCCACCAATGCGTGGCGAGCCTGTGCCCACGGCGCACACACCGCCAAGGTAGACCTTCAGATCCTCCCCCCTTCTCCATATTCCATCATGGTCTACTAACTATCGTAGGGGTTCGTATATGTTGCGAGCGAGTAAAACCTTTAATAGCTTAAAACATTTGGACATCGATATATTTACTATTAGTGTGGCTAGGGCGAGAAAGACGCTGTGTGACTCATTTTTCGAGAAAATGTAACAGGACAAGTACGGACACCCAAACATTAATGTCTACAAATTTGACAAATTTCCTCAATAGATCTTTACCCTAACTTAGTTTTCATTTGTTGAGGAAATTAGGCATAGTACCTACCTACATAGGTATTGGTTCTGTTCTGCGGCTGCGGAAGCCGCCAATAACGGCAACAGTATGTAATAGTGTTGTTAAATTTATTTTTACGTATCATTGCCAACTTGATCTGTTGCTTTCCGTGATCTTCGCATGTTAAAACTATTACTTACTTTATTTCTATCAGTGCAGACCTGTTATTAGCTTTAAGGCATTCATTGTAATTGCTACTGTATTAAGATAGCTGTTGGTCTTCCGAATAAAATAAAATAAATAAAAAAATATATAAATTAAGAATTCCAGCAGAATGTTTCTTTGAAACTATGGTTTTCTAAGATATGTTTAAAGAAAGTCATATCATCAATTATTTCGCGATTGCGTTTTGGTCATTGCTCATCTCCTTCCCACCTGGCTAAACTCCATATTTATGAACCCTCTACATGTGAATGTGGTCTGGAAGAAGGTAATATTGAACATATCCTATTCACTTGTCCCTTATTTTATTCTATATCCCTTCATGATATCCTTATTAAGTACAAAGCTCCACTTCCCTACAATCTGTCCTCGATCCTTTCCCTCAGTAATAAAAAGTATGTATATTCCTTGGTTAAGTTCCTCTCCCATCATAACATCATCGTCATCATCATAATCATCATCGTCAGCCCATTTATGTCCCCACTGCTGGGGCACGGGCCTCCCTCAATCACATGGGAGTTAATTGCCATACTCACCACGCTTGGCAGACGGGTTGGCGAGGGTTTTGATATAAATGCGGAGTTTTTTTTTTTTTTTTTTGAATTTCCACGGACACTGGTTCCGTGCCTTTATTGTGCTTGTTTTTAAAGTGTTACAAATTATTTTTGATATTTGCTCCGCGATAAAATTAAACTAAATTAAATTACAGTAACAATCTTAAGTTTAGGCAGTCGTGCATGGTTAATGTTAATAAAATGTACTGTCATTTGTTCCATAACCACGGGCAATTATGTCCCGGACTTTTGGAAGGCGTGCGTGGGGCCGAAGCCAACACGTAGAGGCCCGTTCAATTGACAGTTTTACTATAATGTGATGTGACACCAGCCGGCGACTATCCCTGTATACACTACAGAAGTGTAGCCAAGGACAGTCCCCGGTTGGCATAAGACTATTGAAAATAATGGAAAACAAAATGAAACTGGGCTATTGGGTTGAGGTGTTAGTGGACCGGTTAACTGGTACTATGGAGAGACTATGGCCACCTGCCCGATCAATGATAAAATCACGAAAAAATGGGCAGGTGGTGACTCGCCACTCACTAGATGGGCCCCCTATAATAAGCTACCAAGAAGCTAAGCAAAAGCTAGCTACCAGATATAGCAAGGCGGGCAACATTGGTGTGAGCAGCTCAGGGTGCCGAGAGGTGTACACCGCTTTCTACCCAGTGTCTGTGGTGACAGACACTGTGCCAACTCGCGACTTATGCATCTTTCACTTCCACCCTGCGAGCATATAGCTCTGACATCCCACTCTGGCCGGCTGGTGAAGGCAAGCCAGAGGTGAAAGTCCTGCAGCCCCTGCTGGGGTCCACCCCAGCCGGCCAATAAAGGCAAGCCGGGGAGAGGGGCCTGATCGACTTTCGGGGATATGGGACCCAAGGGACGTCACTTCCCATTCAGCGCGCCACAACGCTGCCCTGGGGAGACTAACTGCACTGATGAGAGTTGTTGCTCTTAAGCAAGAGCACCAACTCTCGCCAGCGGGCGATGGGGTCGTCACTTCCCTACGCACAAAATGTACTGTCATTATTATTATTATTATTATTTTTTGGGGTAGGGGGTATGGTGATTTTATGTAGTTAAGGACCTCAGAGGAGGGTTCAGGGGTATGTTAGTAATTTATCTTTTATTTGCAAGCTTGTCCCTAACCGCGTCATCGCCCCGGCGGATCGCCATTTTGAGGTTGTACTCGGTTATTTTTTCGATGGTAGCCTTCGATGCCATGGATATTAGGCGCGCTGTGGCGTCGTTAGTGTCGTTATCTGTATAATATACACAAGTTCTTGTGTGTCTGGAGATGGCTACCACCGCGTGTGGGACACTTTGCAGGAGATGGGACTGTTTGGGAGTTGTTCTGACTATCGCAACGTTCTCGAACGTCTGTCCCTGGGCTTCGTGGATTGTCAGAGTGCGCGATCCTTCGTCTGATCCGTACCCCTGGCTGATTAAGAGAGCTTTCTCGGCCTGGGTGTGAACGAGATACAGGGTTCTTTCGGACTTGGGTATCTGCGCATCTGAAAATCGTTTCAGCTGTAGGGACTTAGTTCGGGTGTTAGCCGAGTATATGCCACTGTAGATTTCTCTAAGGGCATACGCTACGTCTTGTGGGTTGCGATAAGTGCACAACAACTCCTTTGTGATGTTGGTGATTTTGTTTGGTCTGTTGTAGTGTAGGGGAAAGAGATTGCAGCGGTCAATATAAGGGAGTTGGTTGTTGTCACCCAGCAGCGTGACCTTGCTGGCTTTTACTATTTGGATGGCCAGGACTATGGATCCGAAATGGTTCATAAGGGCTTCGTCCACACACTAGGTGTGTACACGATTCACCCTTACTCATACCATTTACAAGTAGGGATGCCATGGTCCTCACTCTTTTCTTCGCTTTATCTCCAATTCGTAATTCCAGCTTCTCTCTGAGGTCATTTGCTGCCTCTGTGGTGGTGGTGACAATCATGTCCTCTTCGACGTTTATTTGGGACATGACCCATGTCGTCTTGCCGCACCCTGGGACTCCGTTGACCCAATCAATGGCAGGTTTTATCCAGTGCTCCGGTTTTCTGCCTTCAGACAAATCCCCAGAAATAGTGTTGGCCATTTCCAAAATTTTGTCGTCAAGCATCACCTTGGTGCACTTAGCTACCACTACTAAAGGGTCTCCGGCAGGTGTTCTAAAAGTAATCTTCCCATCCTCTTCCTTTTGGTTTTCGTCCAGATTCACGAAACCACAACGACTTGCTGTAGCCTGCCATATAGGACCCCGACATCTCTCCCAGTAGGACTGTAGAGGTGTCGTTGTCGTATATAGCTGCCTCAGCTTCCCTCAGTTTGATTTGCAACATTCTGCCGTTAAGGCCGACTAAACCTCTCCCGTAGGTCGTGATGATCTCTTTGCAGATATCCTCATTGACTTTCCGGGTGGCTCTAGTGACTGCTACAAATTCTATGAAAGCATTGAGCATGTGGTCTTCTGGTTCTACCGCAGGTCGGAGTTCGGGTGGTGTCACTTGTCCCATGTCTGCTCGGGTGCGGTCTTTCGGTGTTGATGGCTCTGGTCCCAACTTTTTTGTGGGGGTCGCCATATTTTCAATCGCAGATTGGAGCGCTGCAATCTCTCTCATCCGTCGCAGCCTTTTCGCTACCACTTCTGGGATTGAACTTATTGCTCTGCTTAGTGTGGAGAGTGCGGATTCCTTTTTTCTCTCCTTTAGGATGTCGCTCTCTTTTGTGCTCGCATCCTGTGAAGCCTCAGCTCTTTCCTGGACAATCCTGTTTTCCAACCGCTCGGACCCGCTGATGTCTGTGCCGACTATCGGATGGTCCCAGCAGTCGGTGGGACGTTCTTCAGGATTTGGCTCTTGAGGTCGCTGTCTAAGATAACTGAGATTTTGGCCTCTATCCTCGTAGACAATGACTTCATGATGCTTTGAGGCTTCCAGGGCTCCAAGATAATCCTCGGTCATGCCCTTTTCGAGGCTCACGACCATGGCGTCGACACTGATTGTTTTTGAGGGAGCGCGTTCGCTTGTGCCCCTCTCGCCTATCTTTGCCAGCACCTTGCAGGCTTGTTGAAATTTCGTGGTATCAAGTTCTCTGCAGAAGAGTGCGATGGTCTTGTTTTTCCTTCGCACTATCCTGCAGGTCTGCTTTTCCACGGATACCACTTGCAGTTCATTGAACGCTCTACGTTTCATGGTGGTTTTGAAGGTGCTGCCATTGAGAAGCGAGGCTAGGCCCGGCGAGATGCTTACAGTGTTTTTCGCCATAGCCGTGCAGAACGCGATGCCCACTCTTTCGGAATTTGCTTCCATGAAGAGGGCGACACCTCGCAGACGCAAACTGGGTTTTCCTGTCTCCCCCGATTGCAGTAGGTTAAAGGGGCGGTGTGTGATTGTTAGGTGTTGCTGTATTTGTGTAATTTGTGTGTTGGTTGTCGGTGTTGAATGGGTTGTTGTTGTCTGTGCTATTGTAGGGTTGGCCGTAGTTCGTGTGAGAGTCGGGTTGGTTGTAGTCCGTGTCAGAGTCTGGTTGGTGACCGGAGTCATGCATGAGGATGCAGAGTTTTCCTTCCCTGGGTGCTGATGATCATGCCAGCAGCTTTACCTTAGTCGCCTTTTACGACACCTCGGTAAGAGTGAGGGTGGCCTATTCTACTCTGCCGGGGACCACACGGCACAAAGTCACCATACCATAACTTAATTTTGATTTAGGACTATATTTTAAAGTTTATATGAAATGGAAGTAAGATATTATTGTAATTGTGATACCAAAAAAAAACTTGAAAATGTCCTTTTATTTTTACTTGGCAGAATTGAGGACTTCTTATTTTTTCTGAAAAACTATCCTACACGTTGGTAAAGCGTTGTCCATTAAAGCACAGTTAAGTAATTATGGAGTCCTGTTGGTCTGGTGGTTTAAGTACCGGGCCGTGATCTCGGGGTCCTGGATTTGATTCTCGGGTCGAGCGAAAAAGATGTTTGGAATTTTTCGAACATAGCTCGGGTTTGTGATCACCAATCCTCATTTGGCAAGCGTGGTGATTAAGCCTAATAGTAGCGTAACTTGATGTCTATGATAGAGGCCTTTGCCCTGCAGTGGGAAAGTTTATAGACTGATACTTTAATTATTGAGTTGTAGCATTAATAGTTACGTCACTAATAAAAAAAAAGTTTGTATGAAAAATACAACTCCAAAAAAAATTAACAAAACGGCAATTTCCAAGGTAAAGACCTTATATTTAGGTCCAGAAGTTTATTTTTTATGTCTTAGGTGACAGACTAGCAGACGGACCACCTGATGGTAAGCGATTCCCGCCGCCCATGGACACCCACGACACCAGTGGAGTCACAAGTGCGCCGCAAAACTTTAAACCCCCCCTATCCTCCGGATTGGGTCTCCGGTACCCTCACTCACGCAGTAAAACACAGCACAGTGCTGCTTCACGCCGGTTTTCTGTGAGGCCGTGGCATCACTCCGGTCGAGCCAGCCCATTTATGCCGAAGCGTGGCTCTCCCACTGTGAACGGTCTTCTGTATAATACGAGTATTTAAAAATAATAATTATTACTTCCTTAGAATAGGCCACCCTCACTCTTACCGAGGTGTCGTAAAAGGCGACTAAGGTAAAGCTGCTGGCATGATCATCAGCACCCAGAGAAGGAAAACTCTGCATTTATATCTAAACCCTCGCCAACCCGTCTGCCAAGCGTGGTGAGTATGGCAATTACCCCTCATGTGATTGAGGGAGGCCCGTGCCCCAGCAGTGGGGACTTAAATGGGCTGATGATGATGATGATGATTACTTCCTCAGCAAATCGCCCTCTCGATCCAAGAGCAAAGCCTCAAGCGCAGCGACTCGCGCAACTCCATGGTGTCGGACATCTCGGCCACGTCGCAGGAGGTGGCCTCCATCAACGTGGAGCCGCGCCGCCCGCAGGCCTCGCCCGCCGACCTGCACGGCATGTGGTATCCAGGTGAGAACAAATCTTAAAAGCAATCACAAAGAAAATTGTGTGCATTTGCGAATACCAAAAATGATGAATGAAACTCGATTATAGGTATTTTGATTTTCTTTAAAACCCTCTTATTGGTTAGTCGAGGAATTTGTAATAAAAAATTAAGACACGCAATGTTTATTCCTTAATAATCAAGGCTTAGCTTTAGGATTAAGTCGCTGCGTAATGAGGGTAAGCGCTAAGTTCCGCTGCTGAGTGGGGTACCGGAGACCCAATCCGGGGGAAAGGGGGGGCTTAAAGTTTGCGCGCGCATTGTGACTCCACTGGTGTCCATGGGTGACGGCAATCGCTTA
>JADPWL010000725.1:0-10955 GCA_019059595.1 Marasmia exigua | reverse complement strand
GGACCACCGTTTAGAAGAAAACGGTGGCCGGTAGGCAGCGGGGGAATGGGAACGCCTAGCCCGTCGAGAGGGTGGCCGTGCGGACCTCCTGAGGCGATGGTCGGTGAGCCTCGTCATCTCCCGTTTCGGCCGAAGGACCCTCGATGCGCTCACCCCGATCCTTGACCGGTGACTTGAGCGACTCCACGGCTCCGTCTCTTTCCGGATGGTGCAGATAATGAGCGGGCATGGCTGCTTCGGTTATTATCTGAACAAAATCCAATGGTACCAGGGTTCGGACTTATTGAACCCATGACTCCTCCCCACTCAAGGGCGTTGAGGGAAAACCGGGGTTTAGTCGGTATGCCTTTGGAAGCATAAGGTGGCATTACCCAGCGATAAAAAAAGGGCCGATTGTCCTGGCGCCGCCAAATTAGGAGAGCTCACCCTACTTAAAGTGGGAAAGGTTAAACATGAAGAAGATTATCAGTATCGTTGGTGTATCATAAAACTGTGGTCGTTGTTGGCTTTCTAATAAATCAATGACGGTCATCATCATCATCATCAGCCCAGTAAAGTCCCCACTGCTGGGGCACGGGCCTCCCCCCCGTAATTGCCATACTCACCACGCTTGGCAGACGGGTTGGCAAGGGTTTTGAAATAAATGCAGAGTTTTCCTTCTCTGGGTGCTGATGATCATGCCAGCAGCTTTACCTTAGTCGCCTTTTACGACACCTCAGTAAGAGTGAGGGTGGCCTATTCTACTCTGCCGGGGACCACACGGCCAGCAATCAATGACGGTGGTTTTTAACAATGATAAATATTACCTACAATGAACGGTAGCTCAGTGGATAACACCGGGCCTTTGATACAGGGGGTCGTGGCTAGAATAGGGTCACCTGTGGATATTTCAAATCTATGTGCATATATAACTCGGTGACGGGGAAAATTACGTGAGGAAACCTGCACGTCTCGGTTTCTCAAAATTGTAGATAGCTAGAATAATAATACCCTCCAACCGATTACGGCTACGGCGGCCAATCTCAACGATCAGCCACATACGCAGGATATTTTATAGTGCTCCAGTGTGTGCGCAAACACAAGTGCACTCTCTATTCCCTTACCCTCATATTCCGATGGGACACTCCTGTGACATGACCGGAGAGGGATCGAGCGCAGGACCAACAGCTTAACGTGCTTTCCGAGGCACGGGGGTACAAGACCGCCAGCTTCCAGACTCCGGGCTGTCACTAAGAATTTCTTACCGAAAACTTAGCTACAAATTTTTGGCCCGACCTGGGGATTGAACCCGGGACCTCTTGCGCAGCCGTCGCTTTAAAGTGCGACCCACTAACCACTGCGCCACCGAGGCAGTCATAGCTAGAATATTAGAGTTCCAGTTGACCTGGTTACCTTGTCTATGTTTGAGTAATTACCAGACTTAATCATGGTCCAAGCGTAGGACCCGGGCTCCAAAGCGACAATTTTGGACACAACTGGGGATTAAACGCTTTATGTATATATATTGTGGGTGGTAGTGTGGTGTGGTGTGGGCGCTGTTGGTTCTGATATCTGTAACACAATTGCTTAAGCTACCCATCTCGGTGTCAGATCAATGTATTTTTTTTATAGAGGCTCAGTATATTGGCTCAGCCTGATGATAGAAGAGCCAAAGTTGCAATTACAACGGAAGCGATGTCAAGGTATCACCTCCGTTGGCACCGCCATATTGACCCGCGAGAGAGCGCGAGATGCTTCTTCACGCTTCGTTTGAAGGAATTTAAGGTAGGAAGGACGACATGCATGCGCCGGCAACGAGTTCCATTTCTTGATGATGCAGCAGAAATAGGAACTGCGAATTTTTTTAGTCTGTGACGTTCTCCACTGTGAAGCGGTGACAGCGTTGTCCGGCGTGTAGTTCTGTGACGGAATAGGGCAGGTGTGGTGAATGTGATGTTGTGAAATATTTATTATCTTTTGATTTATTTTCCTACAAATCATCATTACCTCTACGAATATTCGTTACTTTGCTCATTCCTGAACAACTCATACCAGCTAAGTGCAAATCGTTGCTTCATTTGGCTCATGGGCGCTTACACTACGTTTACCGACACACGGTGTCGACACCAAAACTACACTCGTCGTTCACTACTCATATGCCTAATCGGGTGAGCTATATCGATGTTGGCGACGGCGACAACCATCCTTTTTTAGGGTTCCGTAGCCAAAATGGCAAAAACGGAACCCTTATAGTTTCGTCATGTCCGTCTGTCCGTCTGTCCGTCTGTCCGTCTGTCACAGCCGATTTACTCGGAAACTATAAGTACTACAGTGATGAAATTTGATGGGAATATGTGTTGTATGAACCGCTACAAAAATATGACACTAAATAGTAAAAAAAGAATTGGGGGTGGGGCCCCCCATACATGTAACTGAGGGATGAAATTTTTTTTTTCGATGTACATACCCGTGTGGGGTATCAATGGAAAGGTCTTTTAAAATGATATAAAGTTTTCTAAAAACATTTTTCTTAAAGTGAACGGTTTTTGAGATATCAGCTCTCAAAGTCGTAAAAAGTATGTCCCCCCCCCTCTATTTTTATAACTACGGGGTATAAAATTCTAAAAAAAATAGAGGTGATGCATGCTAATTAACTCTTTCAACGATTTTTGGTTTGATCAAAGTATCTCTTATAGTTTTTGAGATAGGTTGATTTAACTGTAATTTTGGTTAAGTTATTGTGCTTACACTGAAAACGATGGCTGAACCTTATAAGATAGATCAAAAAATATACTACAGTATTGTACACCTTTAAAAATCCGCGATGATATAAAATCTTTATAATGTATATTTGCTGCTACGGAACCCTTTGTGCGCGAGCCCGACTCGCACTTGGCCGGTTTTTATATTGTCTATGTCTTTTATATTTCCTTTACTTTTTATACTATCTTCTATTGTCTATGAAAAACATTTACTTTTGTAGTTGTGGTTTTCTAATATATGTGGTATACTAAAAAGTGTGTTTTCTTTCATTGGCGTGCTTTAGGGACACTAAGCTAGGGACATTAGGCGGACCAACGGTCGAGTCGATGACCTTTGTACCTATACTTGAATAATAATAATAATATCCTCCAACCGATTTCGGCTAAGGCGGCTAATCTCAACGATCAGTCACTTACGCAGGATATATTATAGTGCTCAAGTCTGTGCGCAAACACAAGTTCACTCTGTATTCTCTTGTCCTCATACTTCGATGGGACACCAATATGACACGACCGGAGAGGGATCGGGCGCAGACCCAACGGCTTAACGTGCTTTCCGAGGCACGAGGGTATCAGACCGCCAACTTCTAGACTCCAGGCTTACACTGAGAATTTCTTAACAGAAAAATTCAGGTACAAATTTTGGCCCGATCCGGAGATCGAACTCGGGCGTAACCCCGCAGCGTAGCTCCATCGCTTTAAAGTAATGCAGTTAGTTAGTAATTGTTTATTTTCCAGAATATGATTACAAATGATCTTAAATAAATAAATTCCAACATATTCTATTGATGAGTCGATGTGCAAATGTCATTCAAAATTTTAATTTTACGATGCGTAATTATTTTGATTAGATTTATTTAAAGTGCGCTCTAACCAACGCTCTGCCCACTGCGCCAACGAGGCAGTCTATAACTTATACAATCTATGCACAGAAAGATATACCAACTGATTTAGTGACTGAAAATGGTTATTTTGATTAATCTAGCAACGCAGGGCCTTTGGCAGGGCCAAAGCTTTGGAATATCCGAAAAGATGAAAAAAAATTTTTTTGACACTTCATGCCACTGTGCAAAATGAATTCCCGATACAAAGTGAGGACGTAGTATTCAATCTTCTTATTAGTTTATTCATTATACCTTCAGTACAGTCCACACAAGAGGTTAATACACCGGAATGCATCCCGTGAGTTTTTTACAACTTCCTTAAACATTTCCATTCCAATCAGATACAAATTCAAGCTATTTAATTAGAACATTCAAAGGAAACGGAAACAAACCGACGATTTGTCTTACAAAAAACGGCTCTTGCTGGCTCTCTGAAGTTTTTATACTCGAGGTTATCCTATTAATCCCCTAAAATGAGGATTAATATTTGGAATTAAATGGAGACGGGAACGTCTTTCGAGTTTAGATTGCCTTCGTACAACTTGGAGTGTTTTAACGAAGTTATTGATTGATTCACCTCCAAATCGAATAGCAGTAATTTAAAGGGGTTTGTTGGTTCAAATTATAATTAACACAATTTTTAAACAACTTTTTGGAAACCTAATCGCAGTGTTGGTGCCAAAGCAAGGGTTCATTAAGGAAACGAACAACAAACAACAAACAAACGCTAATCCTCAAGATTGGTTTAGAAACCCAATATTCGGTTGCATTACTTTATGTATAAATAAATATCTCATAACACCACTTACATTGATCTGACTCCGAGATAGATAGCTCAAGCACCTGTGTTACGGATATCAAAATCAACAAATGTGGGATTACAAATATATACATATAATACTTGTAAATACATACTTATAATACATAGATAACGCCCAGACCAATACTAACAGATATGTTCAAGCACACAAATGTTTGTACTGTGCGGGGATCAAACCCGCAACCCTTGCACCAGAAGCAGCATTCACTACCACTGTTCCAAACGGGTCGTCAACTATAATATAATACATAGAAAACAACCAGACCCATACCGAACCCGCAACCCTTGGAACAAAGGCAGCGTTCACTATGACTGTTCCAAACGGGTTGTCAAATCGTCAATTTATGCGTGACCACTAGCAGCTTGTTGCATAGCTAGAGAGACCAAAAATTCGGTACCTACATGACAGTGGAAGAGCCACACTTCGGCATGAATGGGCCGGCTCGACCGGAGTAATACCACGTCCTCACAGAGAACCGGCGTGAAGCATTGTATGCGCTGTGTTTCGCTGCGTGAGTGAGGGTACCGGAGGCCCAATCCAAGGGGGTTAAAAGATAAGCAGCGCACTCGTGACACCACTGGTGTTGCAGGTGTCCATGGGCGGCGGTAATCGCTTACCATCAGGTGATCCGTCAGCTCATCTGCCACCTATATCATAAAAAAAGTCAGGTGACAATCTCAGGGTTAGTGCCTAAGCACGTTGTATGTTTTGTGTATCTACTTATTATGCTAGAGCCATGTGAACCCATAGCCATGTGAACAAACCTTAGAATGTCCGTTCCAGCTTCCCCTGCAAAAAAAGGTCAGTTTTTCAAACACGAAGTGGAAATAACGAGGATTTCTTTCCCAGTTTTTAGTGCAATAGCGAGTATGAAAGTCGGAATTTCACAAAACTTGTGCGATGTTCAAATAGCGTTTCAAATATGCGAGTTGTACAAATGGGCACTCACATAACGACATCGAGTTTCTGACTTTCGAGCACGGGTGTTAGGGAACACTAGGTCCTTTTTAGGTAAAATTAAGGAGCCCCGTTATAAATGGAATAAAAAGGTATTTTCTCGAGGTATCTCCAGGTGCTGGGCTCGTTTTACGGGTAGAGCAAAAAATATCTAAGTTTTGAATTTTTCGAACACAGTGAACGAACATAGCTCGGGTTTATGATTGGCGATACTCACCAATCCGCATCTATTATTATTGTAGCGATTGCTTGATTTCTATGATGGAGGCCTGATGTTTTGTTACTTAACGCCAGAATAGGCTAAAAACTAGCCAATTGGTATTAGTTAACCTATTGTACACTGTGACTTTTTGAATAGGTACCCGAGGAACTTCTCAAGGGCATTATTCTAATAAAAATAAACATTTTTCCCAAGGAACATAGTAACAAGGTAAGTAAGTATTTATTAGCCACATACAAGATTTACAGGCGGCGGCAATCTCTTACCATCAGCTGATCCGTCTGCTCGTCTGCCACTTATGTCATAAAAAAAGATATTATTAAATAAGGTCGGATCTCCAAACAAAACACCTATCCATACTAAAATGATCAGCTGATTGTTGCAATATGTATGGAAAGGCGAAATAATTTTTAGATTAGATCGTCGTTCCGTCGGAATAAATGTTTTTTTTTTTTCATTAGTATGATGCCCTTGAGAAGTTTTTCAAGAACGGTGTACCTACCTACTTGTACCTACTATTTGTACTGAGAAAATCAGCGACGAGTTGCGGGTGCATATAAAAATAACCGCATTTTGTCCCGTGTACATTAATTTTTGTAAAATTAGGGACTCCAAATATTCGGGACTCTTTCAGTGATGTTTTGTTTATATGATAGGTGGCAGACGTGCAGACGGATCACCTGATGGTAAGCGATTGCCGCCGCCCATGGACACCCGCGACGCCAGTGGAGTCACAAGTGCGCTGCCAACCTCTAAGCCCCCCTTACCCCGATTAGGCCTCCGGTACCCTCACTTACGCAGCGAAACACAGCGCAGTGCTGCTTCACGCCGGTTTTTTGTGAGGTCGTGGTATCACTCCGGCCCATTAATGCCGAAGTGCTGCTCTCCCACGATGATCCCACATGACCTACTTTTTGTTGGACGATAATCGGACCTGCAAAATGTCGATAGATTTTAGATACTATTTCTCACCAAATTTTTGGACATCTGCGTATTTTCCTCGTACAAAAAAATTGGTCACCTATATCGGTCATGTGGGATTACCCTTACAGCCCTGCGGTACTGCCCTCGAAAACTTTAGATTTCATTCAGTCGGTTCACCTTTGGGAGCCACTCGAAGTCAGCAAGTAATGTCGTGAGATGACCTCTGTGGATTTGCCAAGGACGAAGGCAAAATAGTTATGGCAGTCTATCGTAGCATCGATTTTCAATCTGGGCACATATTCATATGCTGAATACTTTCCTACGCATTACATAAAGTACCTAGACATGCGCCCGATCCCTCTTCGGTCGTGTCATACTGGTGTCCCATCGGATTATGAAGGTAAGCTAATAAAAAGTGCACTAGTGTTTGCGCACACACTGGAGCACTATATAATATATCCTGCGTAAGTGGTTGATTGTTGAGATTGGCCGCGGTTACCGTAATCGGTTGGAGTATATTATTCATTGATTGATTACACAAAGAATAAGAAAGCGAGGATAGAAGATTTAGATAAGTCTCTAAATTCCCTGGATCCACTCGAAGGCACAAAGTAATGACGTGCTCCGAGAGTAATTACCTTTTCAAAGAGACATACAAAACTTTGTCAAAGTAAAGTTCAAGAATTGGATATGTCTTCATTAAAGGCGAAGTAAGCTGGAGGACTCAACTTTTTATTACATGTAAATAAAGATATGTATCTTCATTATATACAAGTAACTCTCGAAATAACTGCAGGAACTCTTGTTGCCTTCAAGAAAGGTGCCTTCCTATGTATTTTTTTTTAATTTCATCATCATCATCATCAGCCCAGTGAAGTCCCCACTGCTGGGGCACGGGCCTCCCTCAATCACATGAGGGGTAATTGCCATACTCACCACGCTTGGCAGACGGGTTGGCGAGGGTTTTGATATAAATGCAGAGTTTTCCTTCTCTGGGTGCTGATGATCATGCCAGCAGCTTTACCTTAGTCGCCTTTTACGACACCTCGGTAAAAGTGAGGGTGGCCTATTCTACTCTGCCGGGACCACACGGCTAATGTGTGTAAAAGTTTAATTTCATACATCATCATAAACATTGACGAGTTACTGTTATGAAGCAATGGTGTTCTAATCCCACACTCATAATCTCGATCAGGTGACCTACGTTTCACGGTAGGCAGCGGCATGGCTGTGCTCCGGCTTTGTTGTTGTCTATGAGCGGTGGTCACTGTTTACCACCGGATGGGCCGCATGCTCGTCTGCCTTTTTAAAGCAAGTGAAAGTAAAAAAAAATATACAACTGGGAGGTACTTACCATGTGTGGGTGGGGCCGCATTCAGCGGGAGGCAGGGAGTGTCCATACTGTATGCAGTATTTATTTATTTTTTCAAAATCTACAGCTCTTAAATTATACTATTTAAAATTTATATACTACTTACAGCCAAAAACAGATTTTAAATACATTGAAAAACTTATATAAATACGACAGCCAACAACAATACAACAGTACAGCTGTTCTCTTTTATCTGTTACAGAACTAGTCCTGGACAACGTTGTCACCGCATAACGTGCTAAACATATCTGACTTATTAAAAACCGGCCAAGTGCGAGTCGGACTCGCCCATGAAGGGTTCCGTAGCAGCAAGTAAGATATATGGAAGGTAATTGCGGTTTACGGTTTATAACGTATTTAAAAAAAAAACTACTCACTATATCTAATTCAAACCAATTTTCGTTGTTAGTTTTCATGATTATGTGCATCATATATTTTTTTAGTTTTGTAATTCATTTAGATAGATAGATAGATAGATAGATAGAAACATTTATTCACTGAATAATACGACACACCACATTTTACAGATAATAACGCAACAAGTATAATCAAATCAAACACAAACTAATACAGCAAACACAACATTACAAATATAAAAGAAGACAAACAGAGAAAAAAAATTAAAGAGAAAAAAAAAAAACAAAGTAATAATATGGCTTCTCAAGCCGGGCACTAAGTATTTGCGTACAGGTGTGTGTGTGTGTGTGTAAGGTATGTCGCGATAGTCAGTGAAAAGTAGCTCACTCAGCTTCGGCCATGGCTTTAGGTAGGAGTACCTTCAGGCCATGGCGCTGGTTTTATGTGAGCCCTAATGTGACGCACGGACGATATATGTGGTACATAAATATTTTATATGTATGTGTACATAAATAGTTTATAAATAAATTAAAGATAATGTTCTGTCTAATAAAGGTGTACAAATAAATATACAATAAGATACAAATTAATATTATGGTGGGATATAAACAAGTATAGTGAAAGCGAGATGCTCGCGTGGGTTGGAAAAGGACCGAGGCGACGATTCCCGCAGAGCCCGTTTGTGAACCCCGTTCGCTGTGCAGCGGCATTTGACCTTGGTTTCCGGCTTAACGTGTACGCGTTTCAATTGTCTTGTAAACGGAAAATAACATGATGTAATAAAATCAAATAATTGGTGTACAATGTGGACGGAGTGGTCGTCAAGGAGAAAAAAATAATAATCGGAAGATTCTTTGCGAGAGAAAAAAAAAGAAGAAGAAAAAAAAGAAAATCGTACATTCTACGCTTTCAGTACTTACTGGCTTATGTGAGATTGCCACTCGGGACTTCGTTATAGGTATGAATAAATAAATTAATTAAACTGTGATTATTGTGTTTATAGGTATTTTTATCAGTTTGATTTTTATCAGGAAATAAGAAGCAGTAAAAATAGTAGTAGTATAAAATCGTAGTAAAGTAACGTAAAGTAAAATAGTGATTTCATTACATTCGTTTATATAATTGCAGCTAGTCAGTGAGAAATTATTGTCATGCTTCAATACGGCCACGGGATAATAAAATAAATAAAATAAAAATGTATTTATTTCAGGTAAATCTTTTACAATTAAGTTGCCGGGGCTTCCCAAAAAGTAGTCAAAGACACTTGTGTAGGGAATGCCTCGCTCTTCCTAAGTAAACATAACTATTTAGATTTACATAAAATTATCAAGATCCAGTGATCCCAAGTTCTAACATTGAACATTTCTTGCGAGATTTACATCAGGAGATGTGTGTGTGTGTGTGTGTGTGTGTGTGTGTGTGTGTGTGTGTGTGTGTGTGTGTGTGTGTGTGTGTGTGTGTGTGTGTGTGTGTGTGTGTGTGTGTGTGTGTGTGTGTGTGTGTGTGTGTGTGTGTGTGTGTGTGTGTGTGCGTGCGTGCGTGCGTGCGTGCGTGTGTGTGTGTGTGTGTGTGTGTGTGTGTGTGTGTGTGTGTGTGTGTGTGTGTGTGTGTGTGTGCGTGAATGTGCTGTGCGTGAAAGATGATGTATCAGAGAGAGCTAATATGATAAGTAATCCATACTTTTGTAATGTCTGTGTGTAAAAAATTAAGTTTCTACATCTTCAGGTTATTCTAGTCAAAACATCTTCAACGTCATCGTAACTAAGGGCAGAGAGCCACTCAGTTAGAGTCCTCTTACACTCAAACATTTGCATGGGGTAAATACTTAGTATTCGGTGTATTTTGTTATACACATAAGGGGCTTGAGCTACGAATTGCCGAGAGGCAAAGACAGTACGAGACGAGTATGAAGGAGCTACAGTATGACACCGTCTTTTTAGAAGTTTGGTGTTGTCTAGTGGTAGCGTTTTGTGGTAGCTTAATGTCATCTGTAGAATATAAAGTTTTCTAACAGAGAGTAGATTAGATATTTCATATAGGGTTTTGGTTGAATATCTATAAGGCTTACGGTACATTATCTTAATCAGAGATCTTTGTGCCCGTTCCAGATCTATGAAGTAGGTTTTACCTGCTCCCCCCCATATCGGGATGCAGTATGTTATTACTGATTGGGCTAGTGCAAAGTAGATTGTGTTAAGCATTCACGGTACTCATGGCGTGTGTCTCAGAGATTTAAAAATCCACATAAGCTTCCTTTTACTCTTCCGTAGTAAGTTCTAGGATGTGGATACCAACTTAATGTCTCTCGATCGCACAATAATTCCCAGGTATTAACACTGCTAACTTTCTCTATAGATGGGCAGATAAAGGTGATCGGTAAGGGGGGCTACCACAGGAATGAATTTGATGTCAAACAGGTGAGGGCTGCGACCTTATATAAGGAGCGAAAACATACGTAATTAGTTTTTTGGGTTTAGATGGCAGGTTATCATTGAGCCAGCCACTGACAATAGGACATACCTCTCAGCTTCCAACCTTCACCTTTTCCAGGTCTTAGCGCAAAAAATAAATAGCAGTGTCGTCTGCGTAGGACACTATCCTCCCCCCAACCTACGTAAGTTACAGAGGCTGTTATTATATCCAAAAAATAGCTTGGGCCAAGGACACTGCCCGCGGGAC
>JADPWL010000723.1:0-13302 GCA_019059595.1 Marasmia exigua | reverse complement strand
TTTTTTATACGGAACTCAAAGAGGTTTATAGATTTATGTATGGTACAAAGAGATTCTACTTTAAATTTCTAGTAATGCTTGTACTAAGTTGCATATTTAGTGCTATGAATAAGTTTGTATTGTTTTTTGTTTTTATCCGCCGCAACATCACTTGTATCTTAACGATAGTCAATAATTATGAACAATAATGAAAATATTAAATACATATAATAATGATGCTTAATAAGAGATAATATAATCAGGATAAGTAGAAAAATGAAGGCCAAGTGACAAAAAACACTAAGGTATATCGTTACCATTTAATAGAGAATTGTAAAAGTGAATTGTAAAAAGTGATCATTTTACAGGTGTGAGTGCCTCTGAGCTAAGCGACTCTTTATTCATAAGAGTGACGTCATTTACAGGTGTGAGTACCGTGTGCGCGAGGCCTAGTTCTAAGAGTGCGTGAGTTACAGGTGTGAATGCCTGAACCTAAGCGATACCTTATTTATAAGAGTGAGTCGTTCACAGGTGTGATGTGCTCAGTTGGCGCGATGCCTAGATTATAAGAGGGAGTGATTACAGGTGTGAGTGTTCTGTCAACGATGCCTAGTGCGTGTAAGAGTGAGTCATTATGGGTGTGATGTGACTATAAACTGATGTTTAGATTTAAGAGGTGAGTCGCTACAATCATGAGTGCCTGTAATTAATGTTAGCGATTGTTATAGTGAGTCGTAATTTAGCCTAAAATACGTGCCATGTATGATAAGATATAAGAACATCACTTGTATTATAAGGCTTGATTTTTTTAAAGTTATTGTTTGATCTAACGGTGTGTGACTATTTGCTTGTGCTTGCTCGTTTTTTTTAATATTTGTGAACCGCGAGGTCGCGTTTGACGTCAGGATTAGCCGAATGTTAGCGATTTTTAGTTTTTGTTTACTGATTACGTTTTTTTTAAATGTGGCAACACAGTTTTTGTCATAAGATATATTCAAACTTAAAAAAAATATATATAACGGAAGGTAGAATGACATGTTGACCGTCGAGAGCGATTAAGCAGTAAAAAGAGATATGTTTTGTATTAGCCTACTAAAAGTGGAATAAAACCATAATTCAGTGATCTAGTGTGCTTTCTTTAGGTCAACACCTTTCATCGAGTGTATACGGTTTATAAAATGTATTTAAAGGAATGAAGTATTAAAATGTTATCTTACACTTTTTAGTTCGTGGTTTTTGAAGGCGGTTTTTTTTGTCATTGCGTGTTGGAATGGGATGACATGAGATTTAGTGCGGTAATAACTTAAGATCACGATTTGTAATACGGTGGTTTATGTAAGAAATATAAATGCAAGTTTTACCTAATACCAGCACAATTGCCTGAAGAATTAACTTGACTCAAACTTTTCCACCAAAATAAAAGGTCAGCCAACTTTTCACTACCACTGTTCCAAACGGGTCGTCAAAAAATCCATACATATAATCCATCTCAAAAAAATCTCAAAGTGCTTGTGTAATATCGTATCTTTGTACAAGTAACCATAATTATTATTGCCTACTTTTAGTCGAGATGGTAGATTTATGATGAGGGCTTAGGAGTTTTTTTTAAAGTATGTCACAATGGCCACAATTCATCATCATCATCATCATCAGCAACCCACACCCGTCCACTGCTGGACATAGGTCTCCCCTAATGCACGCCACTGCTCCCGATTTTCGGCCACTCTCATCCAGCCCACACCAGCCAGCCTTCGAATGTCATCATCCCATCTTGTCGCAGGGCGTCCTACACTACGCTTACCGAGTCGCGGTCTCCACTCAAGGACTTTACGGCTCCAACGGCTGTCAGTTCTGCGGCTAATATGACCAGCCCACTGCCACTTCAGTTTGCTAATTCGGTAGGCTATGTCGGTGACTCTGGTTCTCTGTCGGATTACATCATTTCTGATGCGGTCCTTCAGAGATACTCCGAGCATAGCCCTTTCCATAGCTCTTTGAGCGACTTTGAACCGGTGGTAGTCCAGCCGTGAGTGTCCACGTCTCGGCACCGTAAGTCATGACCGGAAGGACGCACTGGTCGAAGACTTTCGACTTAAGACTTTGAGGGATGGGTGACGAGAAGACTTGACGAAGTTTACCAAATGCGGCCCAGCCTAGCTGAATTCTTCTATTGGCTTCTCTCTCGAAGTTGTTTCTGCCTAATTGGAGCGCTTGTCCTAGATAGACATATTCCTGAACAACTTCGAGAGGCCACAATTAATTCAGTCTTATTGCGGCGCTAGTTTCAAAGCGTCACCTTTAAAACACAAACGGTGACGCCCCAAGCGGGTTCCGTTCTAGGACATTATGCAAACACACACGCGGACAACTTTCATATTATATTGTAGTTCGGTTGATTGGTATAATTAAAGTTAAAAGTGGAAGCGCCCAGGCTGGCGCCAACTCGCTTTCTAATATCGACGCCGAAGTACTGGTGCGGAGACAAGTGCTCGGGTATAAGCTCAAAAACTAGCAATGGTTAAGTTGGCAAATGCCGAACAGCAACCAGAGCGTTTGAATGTAGGCACGGATGTGAAGATAGAATTTTACAGAACTTAATCTTTAGATGTGTGTAACTCTTTACTGAAACGACTCAGTGATCCGACTCAGCCAAATGATACACTGTTCCGAATCTCTAACTTTCGCTCCGAATGTATCGTTCGACTTAAATGGATCTCAAGTCCGAGTGAACCGAATGATCCGAATGAGCTGAATGATTCGATGATCCGATGAGCCGAATCATCCAAACGAGCGGAATGAATCACGAGCTCCAAATGAAGCGTTTCACTGTTCCGCATCTCTGCGCTGATCCAGATGCCAGTTCCAATCTTTTGAAAGATACGTTTTTGCCAGGTCTATTAATCATCATCCTAGCGTTTTGCCCGGTTGCGTCCCCAAGCTGTCGCTTCGGAGCCCGGGCTCCGCTTGGACACTGACACACAAACAAGAAAATAAACTTTTGGTCACAGAACAAGAAATCCTCCGGGAACATGATGAAAAAAGTATGGTTGGTTGTAAAGTAGGTATATGTCCTCTGGAGTTGCTGAAGTCCATAGGCTGCGGTAATCGCTTACCATTAGGTACTTGCACTCTATTGCCACGACTACTAGATAAAAAACCGGCCAGTGCGAATCGGACTCGCCCATGAAGGGTTGCCGTAGTAAGATATATGGAAGTAAATGTGCGGTTTACGTCTATACACGTATTAAAAACAAATACTTTACTAAACTATTCATGATAATGAGCATACATTTTTTGTTAATAATTTTTTTCACAAGTTCTATAAAGTTTCGGAAAAAAGTGGCTGGACATACGGATGGAACGGACAGACGAACAGACATGGACGGATCTATAAGGGTCCGTTTTTGGTCAATTGGTACTGAACCCTAAAAAAAAGACACGGATCGCAGTTGGATGATACTAAAAATCGGAAATAGAAGAAAGTCATTTATACAAACTCAACAATAAGAATGAGATGAAGTCTCGGTCACATCGCGTCGAAAGAATGGCAGGTAATTGAAATAATGTTACTTTTAGCTAGCCTGTGCGCGTGAGTTCGCGGGACATTCGCGGCGCCGCGAGAGCGGGCCGTAGCACGAGTGTTTGCATACAGCCTGCAGCCGAGCCTCCGCCAGCAGGAGACAAACGTTTTTAAACGATAGCTCAGTTTACATCTAGGAATGACTTGCTAGAACATTCTGTAGAAATATGCTGGACCATGACCAGGATTTTGGAAGGGCAGTTGATATTACAATGAAGCGACTTCGCCACCGTCTGTCTTATTATTTTAATTGAAACTAAATAAATGTGGTGATCCGATTGAAGTTGATATAGTCATTTGTATCCGCTTTTTAAAACTGTCCACTGCAGGGAAAAGCCCTCCATCATAGAAACTCAAAGTTATCTTACTATGATGGGATTTTAGGCACAACCACGCTTGCCTAATGCGGATTTGTGATCACAAAACCGACGGTGAAAAATACGAAACATACTTTTGCTTGACCCGGGAATCAAACCAGGAACCCCAAATACGGCGTACTTAAAACTACTAGACCAACAGGGAGTCTTGAGTTGACTTTGTACACTTTCAACTGTTGCTGGGAGGCATCCAAAGTCTATGGTGCATGATGTACACATGCGTAGATCGAGAAAAAAACGCACTTCTGCCCATACATAAAGACAGTTCAATGTAGTGCAAGGGTTAACCCACAGGCGCCGTGTGTATATCCATCTGCCGTATTAATGAACAGAAAATAATTACAAATTACAAATACAAATAGTTTTTATTTCCATTAACATGTGGGTTATTGGGCCATTACAGTAGGTCCCACACTAGGAAAAGGTCCTGTACGTTGGACCGGTATAAATAACAAAACCAGGGCGAGCGACAGATAATTTAAAACAAAGCTAAGATAACATTATCAACTATTTGAAACTGTGCTAACATGAATTTTCATTTAACAAAAGTAATTTATTTAACAAAAGTAATTTAGTTAAAAAGGTTCGTTAAAAAAAAAAAAAATAAAGAAAGGTATCTAATATATTGTAATATAATATGCTTGCTGTCTGTAAAGTGTGCGAGCGAGATGATAAGAAACTAAACCTAAAATTTGTGGTGACGTATGATTGTGTGTGTGTGTGTGTGTGTATGTGATTATGTGTGTAAGAGATAATTATAAGAAAAAGATAATTGATAATAATAAGATAATTGATTTCGCGTATGTTCATAGGCGGCGTTGATTACTTGTCATCAGACATCGTTTTCCCGCCCCTCCTAACCCAAAAAAATACAGTATAATAAATAAATAAATAAAATAAAATCGTTTATTGCAGGTAACAATATAACCCATATCAATACAATGAAATTAAATTAAATAGTGAAAAATTATATCAAGTGATAACATTATATTATTACAATGATTAATTAAATTTGGAAACAAATAATACAAATAAAATTAGATTGAAATCACATTATAATAAGGCGGGTTCTTATGTCTTGTAGTGGTTTCTTCCAGATAAACTTTGCGCATCATCATCATCGTCAGCCCATTGAAGTCCCCACTGCTGGGGCACGGGCCTCCCTCAATCACATGAGGGGTAATTGCCATACTCACCACGCTTGGCAGACGGGTTGGCGAGGGTTTTGAATAAATGCAGAGTTTTCCTTCTCTGGGTGCTGATGATCATGCCAGCAGCTTTACCTTAGTCGCCTTTTACGACCCCTCGGTAAGAGTGAGGGTGGCCTATTCTACTCTGCCGGTACCCACACGGCCAACTTTGCGCAGAGGAAAGAAACTACAAAACATAGTACATTAATCATTTTAATAAATTTTTTGCAATATTTAGTAGGTACCTACCAATTGAAATAGGCAGTTAATATTTCTATTCATTGCCTATTATATTATTACAATATCTGTAGAAATAAATACTCGGCGAGTCTCCTACTAGTTGGACTCTCCCATAAACAAGTGACTGGTAAGTAAAGGTCACCCTGTTTATGAGATCGTGGGCCAATAAATTGTAGCCGACGACGCTTCACGATGTTAAGGAGTATTGTTTAGCCATCAGCTGCCAAGCCTTTAATAGTTTAATAATAATATCTTAATTCGGAATTACATCCATTAGTAAGTAAAGTATCAGCCTATATACTGTCCCACTGCAGGGCAAAGGCCTCCATCATATAAATCGAGTTATCGCTACTATGATAGGATTTGGCTTAATCACCCACGCTTGCCTAATGCGGATTAGTAATCAGGAAACCGAGGCAATGTTTGAAAAATTGAAATCTTACTGTTTGCTTGACCCGGGAATCGAACCCAGGACCCCGAGATCATGGCCCGGTTCTTAAGGTGACGGGTAAGGCACACTAGCGACGCCGATCGATTTTAATTTTTAGCTACTAAACTAGATAAATTTTAAACAATTTCTGGGTTACAACCTCTCGGCAAACACTTATACTATTTATTGAATAACCATGCACAAATGTTGGTCCGTTTTTGATTGATTAAACGCGTACGCGACAAATTTATTCACGCCAAAAGCAGCCACTTTTGGCGTGACGCACGGACTCAACATTTTTGCATGGTTATTCAATAAGCAGTATAAGTGTTTTGCCGAGAGGTTGTAACCCCGAAATTGTGAATAATAGACGTGAAGCCTAAAACTTAATCGAGTGGCGCCGCTATGGCGCCTTACCGTCACCTTAAACCACTACACCAACAGGGCGTTACATTAAATTAACCTTTGTTAGCTAAAACGGTGTTAAAGAGCAGTTTAGACTTTGATTAAACAAATGCATACATCACCCCAAAATGCTTCAATACAACCACTTTATTTGCTTTGAAAGGTTTCACAAATATTTAGGAATAAGAGACCTTTGAAGTTTTAAAATTTTGTAGCAGTAAAGAGTTACAGATCGTACAACTTTAACGCCCCGTTGGTCTAGTGGTTTAACTACCGGGCAGCTGATCTCGGGGTGCGGGGCGATTACCGGGTCGAGCATAGTATATTTCGAATTTTCAAACTAGTTCGGGTTGTGATCACAAATCCGCATTAGGCAAGCATGGTGATTAAAGCCTAATCCCATCATAGTAGCGATGACTTGATCTTGGATCTCGTCGAAAAGAGAGGAAAACAACATATTTAGGAAATATGTCCCTCATTATTCCAAACATGGTTTTAAATAAGTAATAGAACTTATCCTAGGAAAACTGAAGAACTTCAGGTTTATTCTAATAAACATTTTTACAAAACTAAGTTTAAAGCTAATGAGTATAAATTAAACTTAACACCAAAGTTAAACCAACTTGAACCCTAGTTTAAAATGAGAACTATGTTAGTTATGTTCTCTACTGCTTCGGCTATAAATAGCCCAAAATTTGTTGACCAACCGTCACACCGTTTCATATCTCACACTCGGATCTGTTGTGTTATTTCAGATGGCAGAATCAACAATCCGTGGGACACAAAGTTCGCGGTTCGTTGAACCTCGTTCGCTGCGCAGTGAGCAGGTTGAGATCATTCAGCGTAGTCTGATAGTAAGGGCTTAGGCGCTATTTATCCGCAAACCTGCTTGTGTACAAGATTTAGAGAATGGTTTGCGATAGACAATCATGCTTCTCCACATGGGACAGCACGAACGATAGTAAATACCTACATGGCCTTGTTTGAGTGAGTGAAACGAGACCTACGTTGGAATCGTTGATCATCTTTTTAGGGTTCCGTAGCCAATCGGCAAAAAACGGAGCCCTTAAGATTCGTTAACATGTTAATGAATTAATTGTTGAGTTGTATTCATAGTAGTCATTAACTTCATAATTTGTATTTTTATCTTCTCAATTGAAACTCTGTAACATCATCAATATTTGAAAGGTATACTGCGTATTGTGGATTGTGCTTCTCAGTAGAAATCGACATTCCGAACCAAGCGGTACGTATATGTACCTATTGTCTAATACTTGTGTTCAGTTTTTAATAGCGATGTAATAAATCCTGAAAAAAACTGAAAACATTCATGCGGGCGCCATTATTCTTTTGCCTTATTTTAAATAATCTGACCGACTAATGTCCAATAAATAAATAGTTCTGTCACCTGTCAAATGTAAGGAGGGGGCCGTCAATACCATTTTGTTGACATTCTGTCAGTGTCAATGTCGGCGTGTTGGACAATGGATGACAAGTTGCCAGTAAAAAAAAAAGTTCGGCGTTGCTGTTCTAATCAACTAACTAGCAAAAACATTTTACCAAAAAACAAATGTCGGCAGATTTAAAAAAAATATTTTCATTACATAGAAAGGTACCTTATATCATGCTCTTTCCCCCCCCCCCCTTTTTAAAAATATAGTTTCATGACTTTAGGCACCGATTGCCACAGGGGGCCCAGCTTCCATACAAAATAACATCTCTTTCCTAATTTACTTCAATATCATGTGCTCGAAAATCCCCTCTGGTAGTACACTTGTGTAAAAAAAGGGGGGGAAGGGGGGTTTAAAAAAAAAAAAAAAAAAAAGCGCTGCAAATCATATAATTATAATAATTATATGGCTACCATATATATGAACTTGTTTAAAGAAATAGCATAAAACGCCAGAAAAAGTTTACAAGTCACTAAACGTGGAACAATAGAAACGACTGTGCGTTTCCACCAGTCAGCGCTTTGATAATCTCCAGCCAAAAAGGGATCATGTGATCGAAAGAGCAACAACAAAGCACTCGCGTGATCTACGGTCATTATAAAATAGAAATCTATCCATTACGGCGCGGGAGTTGCCAACTCCTAGTAATATTTACCCACTATCCTGAATGAAAAAGCCCTAAAAATGTTAAAACTATAAACTATACTGTTTTAAACTTTCATGCGTCACTAAATCAAGCAATCAAATCAACAATTTTATTGCAAAAATACAGTTATACATACAAAGTCTTAAATTAGAATTTAGGTCATTTATCAGTTCTAGTGAGCAGGACGGCAAAATTTTCGTTACGGTAAATCTAGAATAGTTATTTACAGGGATTTATACCATTGTACCTTATTTTTGGAGGTTTTCGTTACCTTATTTTGAGTGTCCAGTCCTGTAATCCCATAAATAACTATTTTAATAAAATAAAATTGCGTGTGAAAATCTAAAACACTTATTGAATTTTTATTTTAATATCCTCAACCGATACGCTTACGGCGATCAATCTCAACGATCATCCACATACGCCAGAGAATTTTAG
The DNA here is from genome assembly GCA_019059595.1 of Marasmia exigua. Classification (NCBI taxonomy): domain Eukaryota; kingdom Metazoa; phylum Arthropoda; class Insecta; order Lepidoptera; family Crambidae; genus Marasmia; species Marasmia exigua. The sequence goes on along the minus strand of JADPWL010000723.1, from coordinate 4,566 downwards.
TGCTCAAGTGTGGCGCAAAACAACAAGTGCACTCTATTCACTCACACCTTCATATTAAGATGGGACACCAGTGTGACGACACGACCGGAGAGGGATCGGGCCAGTATAACGCCCCCCCCCCCCCCCCCCCCACCCCGCTTAGCGTGCTTCAGAGGTAAAAGACCTAAAATTCAGAATTTCGTTCTGACAGCCAAGAAAAAGAAAACTTAGGTTATTAAATTTTGGCCCGACCGTGATTCGAAACCCGGGACATCTTGCGCAGCCGTCGCTTTAAAGTTTAACGAATAACCACTCGCCACCCGATGCAGTTTTTTCTTTATTGATCGATTTTCTTTATTAGCCAATTACTTGACTCACCAACCTGAATCATGGACCTAGCGCACCAAAACGCACGCAGCACGCGCACGCAGGTTCAAAAGCGATAGCCTTTTTTTTTAAAATTACGAAGGATTACATGTATTGAGCCTATGATATCTGCAACACATGAGAAATTACAGATATTTTTCATTTTCATTTTTCATTTTCATTACAGATGCGTTGTCGGCGCTTAAGGGAGGGGAAAAGCTCTTTTCTTGAAGATCACCACGTCGTAATCGTCGGAAACAAACATCATAGGTAACTGAGTCCACAGTTTTACTAGCGCGACAGTTTTGGCCGCAACCGGGAATTATACGTAGGAGCAAATAAGTACAACTATTGGTTGTTGCAGATATCCTTAAAAAAAACATTATCTAAATATTAAAAAGCTTGAAAATCCCTTACTGGGCAATTTTTTCGCTAAATTTTGGGAGAAATTTCTCTTAGTTGGAACCGGCGCGTCAGCAACAGCGCACGCGCAGATCGGGTCAGACGATGACCCGTGCCCGGACTCTCGCGACGACGCCCGAGCACGCCCGAGCGATATGGCGAACGTGGCTGCAGTTTGGTGGAGCGACAGTAAACCATGTTGTAACGCAGCTGCAGGGCTTCGTGTACTACATAACTTACTCAAATAGGAAAGTACTTGGGTGTTAACTATAGAGCTTCGTTTTCCGTTGTTTATCGCGCTGTATATCATTTTATGATTATGTCTTGTATTAAGCATTTTAATGTTCCTTGTAAATTTTATCTGTAAATAAATTTAAAGTTATTGTTGTAAATATTTAGATTGTTATCTGACAATGTCCGACAGCTACTGACGTGTCTAACTGTTTTATTTTTTCTATCGAATTGTTATTCCAAATTTAACTAGGGGTCTAGCTATGTTTCTGAGAATTCTATATGTATGAATTTAAAATTAATATGTTGTAAGAATAGAATGGGCGCCCCATGGGCTATATAAAGGACGCACTGGGCAGGACCCAGTCTACCACCAGGCTTGAAAGAAGCTCAGACCTCAAAGCTATAACAGTGCAGTACTAGTTTACCCGTAGAGTAACGGTGATGGGGCACGAAAGGGTTTCAGTGCCTCCCTGCCAACTACGCGAGTATAACGTCACTCGTGCGCGTTAGCCGCTCGCGCCTACCCCGCGGCCGGCTGCGGCGTGCGCGTTATCTGCGTCTCGCGGTCACATTTCGCTGCATCCTGCGCCTCGGCGGTAGCCCTACGCCCGCCTCTTGCGGGACGCTGGATCCTGCCGGCGCGCTGCCTGTGCTCACCTGTGATACGTCCTACCACGGTTGCCCATTTGAAATTTTACTTTATATATATATGTTAGTGTAGTTGTACGGTGTAAATAGACTAGTTTTAAGTTAGTTTTAAGTTAGATCAAGACTTAGGACGAAAGCCATCTTTGTACATCTCGCTCTAATATAGCCTCTTTCCCTCTATCCTTGTCTTTTATTCTCCCCCTTCTTTTAGCTCTCGTAGTAACCTCCGTTACGTGACAGTTTGCGCCCACTCTATAGATCCCTCCCTGATTCTCAAAATTCTAAAATAAACGTGCACAAAGTTTCTGCTATATACATACCTTTTGGCTCCATATTAGACGTCTCCTTACTCTTAGATATTTCTTTCCATTCATTCTCCTCTATTTTCTTCACTCAAATAAAGTAAATAAAATAAAAAACTATTGTAAATATTTATTGCTTTAAAATTACAAATATCTTAGAAATGGCTCGTCTTATAACTTAAATTTTACTTACAAGGAGGCGGAACTTGAATACGACTTAATAATTAGGAACGAAACTCCTGCGGATAATCTGTATCGCTTATAAACAAAATTGTTTTATTGCTTTCGTAATTTTTCCGACGGAGGACATTTTTGATTCCCCGTTCCTCTGAGTGGACGATTTGTCACAAGCTTCTTCTACATTCTTTATATTATCTTCGATGTTGGACCGATACGAATCGGGTAATCTGTAATTATTTAAGAAAATTGAAACTTATATAATCACTTTATTTTAATTCGACTTGACAGAATTGACACTGACGTAGTGACAGCGACTCAAACCTTATAGAACTCTATGAAGACTTAAAAAAAGAAGTTTACTCTTTTGACTGAACGTTTGACGCTTTTACACAAAACCAGCTTGAGACTTCACAGGTACAACCCTCTTTGGACCTCACCTGTTTGCCGATTTCTCAACCTAACTGTATGCCAACCTTTTCATATTTTCTCTTACCAAATTTCTAAATGAGCTAAAAAAATTACTTTTGATGGACAACTTGTCCTAAGCTTTTCTATCGAAAATTGATGAAATTTTTTACTTACGAACAAACTTGATAAGCAAATACTTAAGCTCGGCGCCTTCAACTTTTTTGAGGGACGATGCTTCTTATTGGTTTTAAATTCCCAACTAAGTCGTGCCCTTCGTTAACTTGGGATCCGGCGTTTCCGGGGAGTTGTTAATTAGGACTTTGGTCATGCTGTTATGACCATAAACTACTGCAGGCAATAAAATCTCGTAACTCAGGGTAAATCTGAGTCTATTATGGTTTATATTCCGAAAATGTTTGAAATGTTTTCGAGACTAAGCGAGAAATTAACCTGAGTTCAGGAGAAACTGCAAATACTTCTACGTAAACATCCGTCCTTGTTTATACTTCTTTTGTTGCTCTTAATAAAGTTGATTTCTATTGACTCTTTCATTTCTGTATGTCAACAATTTGAGCGCTGTATTGACCCGCGACCAATAATTTTAAAGAACCTGAAATGAAATACTCTTATTCCTGGAATTATCCTATAAACCTAAACACGATTCTACACTTTTACCGAACACTAAACCTAATGTACCTAATTTTCACTCTAAACATTCTTTCACTCCTAATTATGAATTCTCATAAATCTAATAACTTTAATCCTTTTTCGTACGAACTTTTCTTGCAGAAATAAAATCTGCACATGCTATATCTGAAAATGCTCCCAAAGTTTTCAGGCGCCTTTGTTTTTTGCGTTCGATGTCGATAATGGTCATGTCTTTTGAATTCTTGCACGTAACCCACAGATTCTTAGTCGTTTAAATGTGGTTGAAAGATCCTTTAGAGCTTCGGATTGCCGAAAGTAAAAGCGACAAGCCTCACTTCATTCATCCTCTAACTCCAACAACTAACATATGACTTGGATAAACGAAAAGAATTTTGATGTTGATGACTGCATAATTGGTTTAAAAATATTAAGAACTTTTTCGCAGTTATGGAACGTCTTCATTTACTACGACAACGAAAGAGATTTAACCGTCCTTTTATTAACGTTTCTATTTCAAATGTTGAGTTTACGGCGTTACTGTGATAGCGGTATTCAATGACTATTTTAGGTAATAACCTCGCCTTTAAAATTTTGGAACTGGCTTTTCGTTATCCAAGGTCTGATTATATTACGGTTAGCACTGCTAGTAACCATCGTGTTAAATCTTTAGGATTTTGTATTCTTCCTTTTACCTTTAAAACGACCAAAACTAGACTTATTAAAACTATGTTATTCCGGAAATATCCCGTCTTTGATACTTGGTGTTTGACTTTTGAGGGAATTTAATTTTGGTTTTCCCAAACTTTTATCGTGTGCCTTTTTCTCTTAATAAACATCCCACTTTAACCAACTCTGGAGAAACAAATCTACCGTACGGAAAATCTTACTTCTGAAGAAAGGTTATCGGCTGATGAGAGTTATTTCGCGTTTAAGCAAATTTCCTTTGAAGCTAAGCTGTGAACTTGGTCGTACTGATCTGGTTAGCCATCGTTATCGATACTGGAGATACCTGCCTATTAAAACAACGTTGTTATAGACTCTCTCCCGAAAACAAAAGAAAGCTCTAATTGCTAGTGGATAAAATGATTGAGTGGAAGGTCATTGAAAATGTAAAGAGCCCTTGGTTGTCTTCCGTTCTTATTACGCCTAAAAAAGAATGGCGAATGGCGATTTTGTTTCGATAGTAGAAAACTCAACTCAGTTACATCTAGGGATGCATATATTCCTTCCTTTTAATCAATGACATTCTTGACCATCTCAAAAACGCTAATTTTGATCGAGTATCGATATCGCGAAAGCTTTCTGGGAGATTCCTTTACATGTAACGATCGGGATAGACCGCCTTTGTATGTCCCCGTAAGGAATGTACAGATTCACTGTTATGCCCTTTGGTTTAACT
>JADPWL010000722.1:0-11768 GCA_019059595.1 Marasmia exigua | reverse complement strand
TGCCGGGGACCACACGGCGGCAATAATTTTATTGCAGTAGTTAAATTTTCGTCAGTCAGTTTGTCGTGGCAGGCCTCCTACAAGGTGGACCGACGATCTGGTGAAGATCGCGGGAATCCATTGGATGCGGGGAGGCACCAGGACCGACTGTGTGGAGAACATTGGGGGAGGCCTATGTCTGGCAGTGGACGTCTATTGGCTGAAATGTTAAATTTTAGTAGGTTTAAGTAAATAACACACTTAAAAATTTCATCTCGTGTTCAGGCGGGACTCGAACCCACACCTTCCACAATCCGGGTGAATGTACTACCAATTATACCACTGAACGCGTTACTAAGTCGACGAAATTTGTAAGTGCTTGATTCGACATGAGCTGTCGATAGTCTCATCAAAATTGTAGGTATATTTACAATATCCAGTGGAAATATTATTACAAATATTTGACCACCAGTTAAGATGAGACTGCTTAATCAATAGTTGATATTTTATAGCAATCTTATGCGATTTATTTCTAAGTAAATAACACACTTAAAAATTTCATCTCGTGTTCAGGCGGGACTCGAACCCACACCTTCCACAATCCGGTCCACAGTCCCGCCTGAACACGAGATGAAATTTTTAAGTGTGTTATTTACTTAAGAATAAATCGCATAAGATTGCTATAAAATATCAACTATTTTTAGTAGGTTTTTTGGTGTTTGAATTCCAGTTTCGGGTATAGATGGTGATATAATTTCCAGACGCCGATAGTGATGGAGGAAGACGGATCCGGCACGACGTACATCCGCGTCGGCGACGGCGCCTACGAGCTGCTGGCCCACGACGCCGACGACGCCGCGCAGCAGGGGAACGGTCAGTGGGTTCGATACTGTGTCCATCTTTCATCTGTCACAAGTTCGATATATGTTGGATTCATGGAGTTAAAGTCCATTCAGTATGAGGAGCTCTATTTTTGATTCACTCGTATGACTTAGAGTCGTCGCATGCGCCGTAAGTCACATTCGCCTTCTAAGTCGCATGAAGCCGATTTTCCTTATTTTTAAATCATTCGATTCGATCCTGCCAATATAATACGGTAAATTGACATTCTACCCCTTCCTATCAGAATTTTACAAAAAAGGGTTACCTCCTCATTGCAAACGGAACGCAAAAACCATACATTATTTGGCTGAATATGAAAATCTTTGCTTTTTTGTCACAAAAAACTATGAATGTCACATTGTGTCAACTGTCAAAATCAGTCCAATCAAAGTTTTGAAATTTATAATATTTTGTTTATGCTTGTTGCTATTGACAACTATTTTGACGTTGCTTTTACCGCTCGCTTTAAGTCACTCGACCAACGAGTGGGTGGGGTCACTCCAAAGAGTAGTATTATATACCGGAAAAAGAGAGCCCTCTTGAGAGAGTTTTATGCAAACTCTTTGAAAGCAGCGCCTCTAGCGAATTGATCCGAACTTTACGGTACGTCATGACCGTTACGTCATGACCGTTACGTCACGACCGTTACGTCACGACCGTTACGTCACGACCGCTACGTCACGGTATTTTCAAATGTTACTAGGACACTAGGATACGACTATTTCTTCTTATATAATAAAATATCAACTTTTTCTACGCGAAACTAATGTTGATAATTTATTAAAGAAGAAATAGTCGTATCCTAATAGCATTTGAAGAGCTAATATTAATACCAGAAGGGAAGTGACTGAGTAAAACTACAAGAATAAATTATAAATACATTTATTAATATAAAAAAACTTTTTGTTTTCTATTTTTATAATGTTTGAATTTGTTATAATGTATTTGGGCCGCTCTCTTTACTTCATCATCACCATCAAAAGTTAATTTTCCAATTAAAATAACATTTATTGATGTATTTAAAAAATACCTTTTCTTCCTTATGAACATCACACTCAAAAGGACAGTCTATTAATAAATCTTGGTACAACAATTTGATTGGGTTAGGAAAAACATGGACTGGTGTACCTGAGAGACAATAATTTACATTCCGATGATCGTCACATTTCAGTGGCGTGAGTTAGGAGAGGAGAGTTATTTAAGTCGGGTATTTCCATATTCAGATCAGAGGGGCTACTGCGCAACTTTATGTTAAACAATGTTTAGCTTGCTAGCAACGTTCAACAGAACAAAACAGCAAAAATCGAAATGTGGAATTCATATGACACAGTCATGTTTCTTAACGATATTCGATTCGAACAACGGCGATTGGGCGGCAGGCCCCCAGTATTGAAATACATGTTTTCGTTCAGGATGTAGGTATTAAAACTTTCAGTTTGCTGAGGATGAGGAACATAACACAGGTTAAAACTTACCAGTTCCATACCCACGGCCACAATATACAATGCTGGCCTGGCATAATTAACTTTTCAACACACACTTTAGCGTTCGTATCGCAACAACAGTTTCACTAACAACTACTAGGACGGAGGAGACTGAAACGTATTTATAATATTACTCTTTGACCGAATTTCAACTCAACGTTTGTTTGTGTTGTCAACTGTTGTCTGTTCTGTCATGACACCATTTTGACTTTTACACATTCCAATTTACCATTTTTTTAAATTAGTCATTCATTCGTAACAATTCATTAGATTTTATTTTGTCTAGACATTTCAAACTAGTAAATATTTCTTGATAAATAAGAATAGGTAATTTGAAAAATTGTAAATTAATTAAATAATTTTTATAGGATGTAAATAATGAGACAGCGGCATCTAGCACAACTTTAAGAGACTACAAAGAAGCCTATTTCAGGATCATGTCGCTAGATGGCTCTGCTTTCTATGAAAAAAAATCCTAGTTTCCGACTGTCATACCCCTGGGTCACTCGTTGCAGACGAATGATTCAAAAATGCGGAATTTTGTATGTGAAAAAAAAAACACTAGAAATCGTGCGCTCGTCACGACGCTAAGTCATACGAGTGAATAAAAAATAGAGCTCCTGAACGTGAATAGGACAGTTCTATTTTGACATTAAAAGTGGAACGCTCCTTTTAAACCTAACCGATAATTATATGAATCGAGAATGTTTTCTTTAGAAATCTAATTAACTTTTTTTTTTTGTTTTATTATTAATTTTAATCAAAATTTTATCTCGCTTGACGTGTCGGAACCACCTACGTCACCAAAAGAAATTACTAGTTCTTGGTCCCTAATGCCATCTATGCGGACATATTTTGCACGAGACAATATTCGTGATTCGATGGTAAGATGGTCTATAATACTACTCTTTGAGATGGTCGCCATACCGATTTCTGATTTATTGCGATTGTTTGTGTCAATCCCTATGAGCAAACATTCCGATTAGCGCACTATGCAATTCATAAGATATTTTTTACAAGTTTTATTGGTAATAACTATTTTAAGTTCTTGTTCAGATTAATTGAGAAAGATTAATACTTGCTATTTTGGAAGAAAAAGAACCCCGAAAAATTATTTTTAAAACTTAATATTTTTATTTGTAGAAAGATGAATGTATGATACAAAACGTTTGAACTGTCCTATTCACCTTCAGATACTGAATGGACTATAGAAAACGCGCGCTGTGAATGGAATGTGCCATTTTCTTGTTTGTGTTTGTTCGGTGTCTGGGTGTAATATATGTATTTAAGTATATATTTGTGTTCCTCTGTTGTCTGATATCTGTTACACAAGTGCTTAAGCTACTTAGTACGGAATCAGGTCAACGTATGAGATGTTGTGAGAATTATTATTGTTATTATTATTTTCGGAAAAAAACGTCAGAGTGGCAATCGTTTAACATCAGGTGATCCGTCTGCTCGTATGCCACATAACACTGTCACATAAAAAAGTGTGTGAAAGAGATCCAACCAACCCTGACGCAGCTTTAATGTATTACTATACATTTTTGCATGGCGAGCATACATTATTGACGGCGCACTTGTGACTCCACTGGTGTCGCGGGTGCCCATGGGCGGCGGCAATCGCTTACCATCAGGTGATCCGTCTGCTCATCTGCCACTTATCATCACATTAAAAAAATCATGTTTTTAGAAGTAAATGAACTTTCATCGTGAGCCCATTTAAGTCCCCACTGCTGGGGCACGGGCCTCCCTCAATCACATGAGGGGTAATTGCCATACTCACCACGCTTGGCAGACGGGTTGGCGAGGGTTTAGATATAAATGCAGAGTTTTCCTTCTCTGGGTGCTGATGATCATGCCAGCAGCTTTACCTTAGTCGCCTTTTACGACACCTCGGTCAGAGTGAGGGTGCCTATTCTACTCTGCCGGGGACCACACGGCAATGATCTTTATCTCTATCATTTTAGAGTCGAACGATGAGTCGCAGATAGAACTACAGATGTCCGGCGACGAGGAGACTGCCAATGCCATCATAGCCGCCGCGCAAGAGCAAGGTACCTTTTTCTATATTTATTTTAGAAAGGAATATATTAAACTGGCACTCTAAAAATTACCTATTTGCACAGCAAAAAATACTAATTGCACATTAAGGTGACGGGTAGGGCACACTAGCGACGCCTATAGATTTTAATTTTTAGCTAGATTCTCGCATTTAGATTCTCGCCAAAAGCGGCCACTTTTGGCGTGAATCAATTATTTTCGCGTACAAAAACGGACCCAACATTTGTGCATGGTTATATAATAAATAGAATAAGTGTTTGCCGAGAGGTTGTAACCCCGAAATTGTTTAAAATAGATCCGGTTTAGTAGCTAACAATTATAAACGATTGGTGTCGCTAGTTAGGGCTACCCGTCGCATTAATTAAGCCTCTTCGTGCAAAAAATTCGAATTGAAAAACAAAATTGGTGTCTCAGAAATAAGGACGGTTCTAAATCCACGTGACGCTGTGTGTACAGCCGGGAAAATATAAAAAATAATTTCAAATCTAAAACTTACATTGATATTGATGTTGAACCACATATATACTAATTTATGAAGAGGATATAAATATTTCTAATACTTATGGTGACGTGATGATTTCAGGTGGCGCGTTCATAAAAGTGGAAAGCGGTGAAATGTACAGGGTGAAGTCGGTAAAACAGAGTAAACTGAAGACGATCTCGACGCTTCTATGCATGTATGTAATCTTCACTATCACTACATAGCAGTGGGCGTTACAAGTTTTAACCATTAAAATAAATTCATCATCATCATCATCGTCAGCCCATTTAAGTCCTCACTGCTGGGGCACGGGCCTCCCTCAATCACATGAGGGGTAATTGCCATACTCACCACGCTTTGGCAGACGGGTTGGCGAGGGTTTTGATATAAATGCAGAGTTTTCCTTCTCTGGGTGCTGGTGATCATGCCAGCAGGCTTTACCTTAGTCGCCTTTTACGACACCTTGGTGAGAGTGAGGGTGGCCTATCACACGGGCCTAAATAAATTAACTATTAACAATAACAATTATTTAAAAACTTAAAAGCTTTTTAACAAACTTGTTATTTTTTGACACAGTTGTAATTTTTTACATTTGTTATTTTCACCGAACTGGTTTTTTTTTAAACACAGTTGGGTTATTTTCAATGCATTTGTTGATTTTAAAGAATTTGAGATCTTGAACAAAATTCATGTGATCCATATATGCAGAGATGTTCAGTTTTATATGATTCATTCATGACTGACCGGATGGCGCAATTGGTAGTGACCCAAAGGTCGTGGGTTCAATCCCCACCCCTGGACAAACATTCGTGCGATGAATACTTGTGTTTGTTCGGTGTCTGGGTGTAATATATGTATTTAAGTATATATTTGTGGTTCCTCTGTTGTCTGATATCTGTAACACAAGTGCTTAAGCTACTTAGTACGGAATCAGGTCAACGTATGAGATGTTGTGAGAATTAATTATTATTATAATTATTATATGAAACAGATTATATTGAACAACTGTCTTTACTATCAGAATTTCGTAAAGAGTAAAATAGGATGCTCAAATACCGACTTAAATAATTTTTATTGCGAATGTCACTGAAGTGCCTTCTATCTTGGTCGGTCTGTAAAGTCATTGTTAAAGTCAAGTTTTTGTCTTGTTTTATATTTGTACAAAATCTCCTAAATATCTAGGATATATATTTTTTAACTCAATTTTTATCGGTAAGCCCCGTTAAAATGAGACCGATTTTGTGTGAGTAAAAAAGGTTAAATGACGTTTTTTTTTTATTTCAGCTTTCAAATATAGTTGAAGCTCTCAACCGATGGTCAGTTCAAATGTTTGCTTTGTGAAAAAAATAGAGATAATGGTAAGTTTTTTTATCCGTTAGTAACTATACTACGCGCAAAGACTCGCTGCAGACGGTAGTGTCTTTCATTTATTAATTATGAATTAAATGACAGTTAACATAACTGTTTCAGTAGTTTCAAAATGGTCAGTAAGTTTAAAGGGAAGTTTTTTTTATAGTGACAATATGATGAGCGAAAAATCCAGTCATGCTCATGCCAGTCAATGTTCGGTGTTCCACAGGGATCCGTTTTATCGCCCACCCTCTTTCTTCTGCATATCCAATGGTATGCTTCCCCTGGGGAACATTCATTGCTATGCATGACGGACAGCCACGGTTCATGGGCGATATCTCGGTCGACCTAACACCGATAGGGCAGTAATCGCCAAAGAAGCGAGATCACCTTGTCGCTGAGCTCGACAGAGTTTTGGATCTCATTAGTAACTGAGGCCCTCCGGAAACCTGGTTGAGTTCAATGCCAAGAAAACTCTGGTGTGTGCCCTCACGCCTAAGACATCCCCATTCCTTCCCCTCTCTTCTCTCCAGAGCACTTCCCTTAGTCTACGTACTAGCCTAAGGATGCTGGCATGGAAATTCGCTGCAATCTTAACCAAAGCCAGTTGTTGAGAGCCTCATCTCGACAGCACTCTAAAAAACTGGGATCCTGAACAGAGTGCGCAGGCTCTTCACGCCGGACCGACTCTGTCTTTTATACAAGACTCAAGTCCGGGCATGCGTGGAGTACTGCTCGCACCTCTGGGATGGCTCCGCTAAATATAATAATAATAATAATTCTAACAACATCTCGTACGTTGTTCTGATCGCGTACTAAGTAGCTTAAGCACTTGTGTAACAGATATCAGACAACAGAGGAACACCAAATATATACTTAAATACATATATTACATCCAGACACTGAACAAACACAAGTGTTCATCGCACGAGTGTTTGTCCAGGGTGGGGATCGAACCCACGACCTTTGGCGTAAGAGGCAGGGTCACTACCCAATTGCGCCATCCGGTCGGTCAACACATACATCATGGATGCTCTCGACAAATTGCAGCGACGGGCTGTACGTATTATAGGTGACGAAGAGGTCACCAGTCTCCCTCGAACCTCTTCAACTAAGTAAAGGCATAGGGTCGCTTAGCGTATTTTACCGTCTATACCACGACGAATGCTCTGAAGAGCTTTTCTCCCTCATCCCACCTGCCCTATTCTGTCAACGCTGTCACCGCTTCACAGTGGGAAAACATTCCCATCACGGACTAAAAAATTTGGCAGTTTCTTATATCTGGCCGTGTGGTCCCCGGTCAGACAGAGTAGAATAGGCCACCCTCACTCTTACCCGAGGTGTCGTAAAAGGCGACTAAGGTAAAGCTGCTGGCATGATCATCAGCGCCCAGAGAAGGAAAACTCTGCATTTATATCTAAACCCTCGCCAACCTGTCTGCCAAGCGTGGTGAGTATGGCAATTACCCCTCATGTGATTGAGGGAGGCCCGTGCCCCAGCAGTGGGGACTAAAATGGGCTGACGATGACGATGATATCTGCCGCACCATCAAGAAATGGAACTCGTTGCCGGCGCATGTATTTCCCCCTTCCTACAATATGGATTCCTTCAAACGAAGCGTGAAGAAGCATCTCGCGGGTCAGTTTGGCGATGTCTGACATCGCTTCCGTTGTAATTGCAACGTGGGCCTCTTCTCTTGCTTACCATTCAGGCTGAGGTGAGCCAATATACTGTGCCACTATTTAAAAAAAAATATTGGCTCTCCTTAGCCTGAATGTAATCAAGAGAAGAGCCCAAATTGTAATTACAAAGGAAGCGATGTCAGGCATCGCCGCCATACTGGCCCGCGAGATGCTTCTTCACTTGCGATATTGTAGAAAAGAGAAAATACATGCTTCGGTAATGAGTTCCATTTCTTGTTGGTCCGGCAGAAATAGGAAACTGCCAATTTTTTTTAGTCCGCGATGGAATGCTTTTAGGCGTGGAACTGTTAAACTCTAACTCCCATATTACAAATCGCGAAACTTAGGATAGTTCCCGGAACAAAATGGACAACATTTCATATTTTTAACATGTCCATATTGTTTTTCTATATGAAAATAGACATAAAATGAAACAGGACCCATATTTTTTCTTTTTTTCAAATTTTTTCCATTTTCATGCATAAAATAATTATTGAAATTCTTTTTATTCTAAATAGACGTAAGCGCCAAATGACGTCATCGGACGGCTGAATACAGCGATATTCCTTTGCTTATCATTGTTTTAATAAAAAAAAAGGTACTACTGTCAAAGGTAAATAACACGTCAAAATTGTCAACGTCATTCATACATTCAACGTTGACAGAATGAAAAATATGTCTTTGCTTAGCACATTATAGTTTTAAATTTCGTAAATTTAAAACTATAATGTGCTAAGCAAAGACATATTTTTCATTCTGCCGTCCGATGACGTCATCTTCTTACGTTTTTTAGTTTTTAATTTTTTTCTCAGTAAAAAAGCAAGATAAAAAATGAATAAATATATATTCGAGCAGCGGAAAAGTAAACAAAGAATTGGTATTTTTTGTTTCCGAGCTTAGCAATTTTGAAATGTTGTCCATTCGTACGAGTCCCTTTCAACAGTGCTTGTTGAAATGAGATGACATGACGTTTAGTATGTTAATAACTTTACATCGTGATTTAGAATGAGGTGGTAATTAATCAAGACGGGGATTAACATGAAATTTACTATGGGATACATCATTATGTACCTACTCACATATTTTGCTTGACGTTTTCGTCACAAATCCCCGTCTTAATTAATTATAGTTATAATGTAACGCGAAAAAAGTATTTATTAAACTTTAGCCAAGTACTATTGGTCAGTATCATAATGGACAACATTTCATATTTTTAACATGTCCATATTGTTTTTTTATATGAAAATAGACATAAAATTAACGGACCCATATTTTTTCTTTTTTCAAAATTTGTCCATTTTCATGCATAAAATAATTATTAAAATTCTTTATATTCTAAATAGACGTAAGCGCCAAATGACGTCATCGGACGGCTGAATACAGCTATATTCCTTTGCTTATCATTATTTTAATAAAAAAAAGGTATTACTGTCAAAGGTTAATAATACTAGTGTCAAGATTGTCAACGTCATTCATTCATTCAACGTTGACAAGTTCTTTTTTTTGATGTCATGGGTTTGGCATTTCGTAAATTTAAAAACTGTAATGTGCTAGGCAAAGAAATATTTTACATTCTGCCGTCCGATGACGTCATCTTACGTTTTTTAGTTTTTAATTTTTTTCTCAGTAAATAAGCAATATAAAAAATTAATAAAAATATATTCGCGCAGCGGAAAAGTAAATAAAGAAATGGTATTTTTTGTTTCAGAGCTTAGCAATTTTGAAATGTTGTCCATTAATGAATGAGATACTTTTACTGGCTGCCGCGACTGTTTTTGTAAAATAGTATAGAATAAGGCTTATTTAAGGTGACGAGTAAGAAACAATTTCGAGAGAGGAGAATTCAGCTAGGCTGGGCAGCATTTGGTAAACTTCGTCAAGTCTTCTCGTCACCCATCCCTCAAAGTCTTAAGTCGAAAGTCTTCGACCAGTGCGTCCTTCCGGTCATGACTTACGGTGCCGAGACGTGGACACTCACGGCTGGACTAGTCCACCGGTTCAAAGTCGCTCAAAGAGCTATGGAAAGGGCTATGCTCGGAGTATCTCTAAAGGACCGCATCAGAAAGATGTAATCCGACAGAGAACCAGAGTCACCGACATAGCCCACCGAATTAGCAAACTGAAGTGGCAGTGGGCTGGTCATATTAGCCGCAGAACTGACAGCCGTTGGAGCCGTAAAGTCCTTGAGTGGAGACCGCGACTCGGTAAGCGTAGTGTAGGACGCCCTGCGACAAGATGGGATGATGCCATTCGAAGGCTGGCTGGTGTGGGCTGGATGAGAGTGGCCGAAAATCGGGAGCAGTGGCGTGCATTAGGGGAGACCTATGTCCAGCAGTGGACGAGTGTGGGTTGCTGATGATGATGAAGGTGACGAGTACCGTTTTTGTACGTGAAATATTGTCTAGCGCCAAAAGCGGCAACTTTTGGCGTGAATAAATTTTTCGCGTACGCGTTGGACCCAACATTTGTGCATGGTTATTTAATAAATAGTATAAGTGTTTGCCGAGAGGTTGTAACCCCGAAATGGTTTAAAATAGGATCTATTTTAAATAATTTCGGGCGGTTTCCTGTCATCGACGCTCGTGGTCGTTAGTCCTCTCCCAGATCCATCCATATATTGTAGGTATAAAATATATCTTCTCTATTATAACCTTATAGTAGTATATTTTATATAATTTGTGTAGGTTATATTGTATTATAGTAAGGTAACATTCGTATATATTAGTGTATGATAACGTGCTTATTTATTATCTAGATAGGTATACCTATGTATTTGTACTATAAATTTAGTTAATTAATGTTCAAAATCAAAAGGTTTGCACCACCTCTTCTATCTAATGTCCTTTACCTGAAGGTTGTCTGGTAGAGATCGCTCCCAGCGATAAGACCGCCTAAATTGTACATTGTATCTCTGTATACCTAGCTTTTAAGTTTTGTATGTTGTGCAATAAAGAGTATCTATCTATCTGTCTAAAAATTAAAATCGATTGGCGTCGCTAGTGTGCCCTACCCGTCACCTTAACCGAAAATCTGTTGACAACGTAGTTTCATGTGTTATTTTGCATACCTACTTTTGTCTATTAATTTCTTTTTCATGATTATTTCAGACAACAACGCGATGTCTTACACAAGCGATGCGGACGCCATGATGGCGCATTTGAAGAAGTCGCACAGCGCTCGTCTGTACATTTGCCAGGTTTGCGGCCACATGGTGCGGAGGAGAAGCGAGTATTCGTCTCATATAGGTATGTTATAAAAGTATAAAGTATCAGCCTATAAACAGTCTCACTGCAAGGCCTCTAACATAGGAATCAAGTTATCGCCACTATAATAAATATTTCACAACATCACATACATTGATCTGACTCCGAGATGTAGCTCAAGCACCAGTGTTACGGATATCAGAATCAACAGTGGCATTACAAATATATACATATAATGCTTTTCTTTCGTAAATATATACTTATAATACATAAAAAAACACCCAGACAATTGAAGGGTACAGGGAAAGAAAGATCATTGTCACTTAATATTTTTTGAGAAAAATGTTAATGTTTATTTCATTTTCTCAAAGTCATTATTTAAAAACATTGTAAAGTATTTTTGTGCTGTGATATTATGTGTTATAAAATATATAACATTAATTCAGATTTTTGCTAAATTAGAAAAAATATGTAAGATTTTTTTATCGAAACAATATGTTAAATTTACAAAAATCTTTCTTCCCCTGTGCCCTTCAATTACAAACAGACAAATGTTTGTACTGTGCGGGGATTGACCCTTGGACCAAAGGCAGCGTTCACTGCCACTGTTCCAAACGAGTCGTCAAAACTATGATGAGATTAT
>JADPWL010000717.1:0-13643 GCA_019059595.1 Marasmia exigua | reverse complement strand
GGCGTCCGTTTTATTCGCAAAAATTGATTTCACGCTAAAAGTGGCCGCTTTTGGCGGTAATTTTCGCATACGCGTTGGACCCAACATTTGGTGCATGGTTATTTAATGAATAGTATAAGTGTTTTCCGAGAGGTTGTAGATCCAGTTTAGTGTGCCCTACCCGTCATCTTAAATTAGGCTCTCAAATTTGGCAGTGCCAACGGAAGTGATGCCTTAACATCGCGTCCAAATACGAAATATGCACATAGATTTTAAAGATCCACAATGGAAGGCGCAAACTTGTCCACTGAGCTACGATGGCTTGTTTGTACACTGCATCTGACACTTCTATTTCACGGAAAGATAGGCACCGGAGCCTACCTAAGGATTCCTGAAAAGGTTACGAACGGTAGAAAGCAGGATCAGTTCACTTAGTCCTTTTTTCATAGTATGGGAAAAATAGTTCAGCGGTTTTCGTTAGATGGAGCTTGTAATAAGCAGATGTTAAAAACCGGCCAAGTGCGAGTAGGACTCGCCCATGAAGGGTTCCGTAGCAGGAAGTAAGATATATGGAAGGTAAATTGCGGTTTACGGTTTATTTTCGTTGTTAGTTTCATGATTATGTATATCATATATTTTTTTAGTTTTGTAATTCATTTATTATAGAAGTTAGAGGGGGGATACACAATTTCCCACTTTGGGAGCCTCTCTTGCGAAAAGTATTGTTTAGAAAAAAATGATGTTAAAAACCTCAACATCATTTTTAAAGACCTATCCATATATAGGTTTGATGAAATAAAAATTTTGAGATTCAGTTTCAAGTATGGAGACCCCCCATTTTTTCATTTTTTCCAATTTTTATGTAATAATCGTAATGCGGTTAACAAAATGCATCTGTTCACCAAGTTTCAATAATATAGTTCCTATAGTTTCGGAGAAAAGTGGCTGTGACATAGGTACGGACGGACGGACAGACATGACGAATCTATAAGGGTTCCTTTTTTTGAGTAGGTAGGTTGAAGAGTAGGTAACATACAATATATAATTTACAATAATTATTACGAATAAAATTATTGACATTACAATTAAATTTATTAACATTTATGAACCAGATGTCCAGATGGTATTGAGAATTGTGTTATAAAGCAAATAAATCAAAATTATGTCTGTGATATACATAATACTAGAGACAAACATAAACTTGTATTAAGAAATGTTCCCTAAACATGTAAATATAGGTAGTAAAAGTTGTCTTGCGATGTGCGTAAAAATATATAACAAGATCCCAAATGAATTTAAGGTGCTAAATAGTTATTTATTTAAAAAAAGATTAACTAAATGGCTTAGTGAGAAAAACATTTACAAGGAATTTTTTGACAATTAGTATTTGACATTTTTGTTTTTGGTATTTTTAATTTTCCACAATTGACTGTTTAATAATTTTGTAAATCCATGTAATTTTGAATCTATGTAATGTAATTTAATTTATTATTGACATTGTTAATATTTGCATGCTATTTTTTTTATATTAGCGAAACATTAGGACTTTTTACTTTTTTTATGTCATACTTGTATACCATGTTTTGTGCAAATAAATAAATGATTTGATTTGATTTATTTAATTGTCTCCTTGACTGCAATAAACATTATGATTAAGACTGATTATCGAAGGTGGCCTTACTACATAGCCGTTGAGTATTAGTTGGGTACTGGCTAGCTAATTGATGCCTCTATTTAATCTTAATATTAAGTTTAACTCTATGGTAGAAAGGACCAGCTGCAAGTTAATTAAGGCTTCTGACAAACTTCGTTGCGGTCTCTTTATTTTCTCCCTATTAGGTGTGTCACCCACACGATAGTCGAGCCAGGCTGGATTACGCCGCGAATCTTTCCGTTTAGAATAAAAAGCTGTAATTTATTATGAACACCGTTTTAGACCGTGGGAGAGCCACGCTTCGGCATTAATGGGCCGGCTCGACCGGAGTACCATAGCCTCACAAATAACTGGTGTGAAGCAGCACTGTACTGTGTTTCGGTGTGTGAGTGTGAGTACCGCAGGCCCAATACGCGGGAAAGGGGTGTGAACAAACCACGGACCTCGGTGCAATTTGGGGCTAATATAAGAAAAGAATAAAAGCCAAGTTAGGTGCCGAATAAAAGAGTTTAATTACGAAGTTCTTGAGCCTATAAGTATTAACAAATAAAAATCTCGTCATCGCGATTTTCATTGTTTAGCAGACGTCGTTTTAACTAGCGCCATCTGTTGGCGGCCGCATGGAACTACCGTGTCCTTTACATTTTAGTTAGGCGCCATTTTTTTCACATAATATTTACAATGGTTTATACAGGGTGTTTAATCCCCAATTGGGATTTGTAGTTATAGAAAATTAACTTATTGAATGAATCATGAGCTAGATGCACTTATGAATCAGATTCACCAAGTCGCAACGTCTCAGATGGGCAGGACATGTTGAGAGAATGGACAAAGAGTTACAAAAATAATGACCGACTGGAAGCCGCAGCAGAAGAGACGAAGGGGAAGGCCTACGAAGAGATGGTGCGATTGCATCGAAGACGATCCTAGGGCGATGTAAAAGTTAACGAACTGGAGACGGACAGCCATGGATCGACGCGCTTGGCAGTCCATAGTAGAAGAGGAAAATACCCACAAAGTGTTTTTTATGGTGTTATCCCGCGCACGGTTACGGCCGTGCGTTTGATTCCGCCAATGTCAAGTGTGTAAGAGAGACCACAAAGTGTTGTAGCGCCGAAAAAAGTAAAGTAAAGTGGGTACAATTGGAAATTCAATCTGGTACCCTCGACACGTTTATAACATTATACCACATAACTCATCCCTCTCAAACTAATTAGCAGATTCTTTCCCAAGCAAGTTGTTCAACTAAAGCGAACTTTGCTCGTAGCAGAGAACCAAAGTTATCGACATTGCTCACCGGATTAGCAAGCTTAAGTGGCAGTGGGCTGGCCATATTAGCCGCAGAACCGACAACCGATGGGGTAAACGGGTTCTGGAGTGGAGACCGCGTCTTGGCAAACGTAATGTAGGGCGCCCTCTGGCTAGGTGGGGGGACGATCTGCGCAGGATGGCTGGCAAGAGCTGGATGCGAGAAGCCATGGATAGATCACAGTGGCGAACAATTGGAGAGGCCTACGTCCAGCAGTGGACTGCGATAGGCTGATGATGATGATGATGATGATGAACTTTGCTCGTAGCACAACCGTGCACTGCCCGGAATATTATTATAGAAGGAAATGGAATCCGAAGTTAGTTTCTCGAATAATTTCGATTTTGCACGCATTGTTATAAGAAAACCAAACAAATCTTTTGTACTGTGCAGGAATCGAACCCTCAACCCTTGCACCAAAGGCAAGGGGCAATTAAAGGGGTCGTTAAATAAACAGTCATCTATACAATTTAATAAAGAGGCAAATCCCCAAAAAGTGACAATGCTTATAGGTAATCCAAAAACACGAAACGCCTGCGCGATGTAATGAACGCCTAGCGCCATCTGTTGGTAAAAGACCAGAGGGTCATCGAAGGTATAGACAGTGATATAGGCCACTTTGTGGCAAACCAAAATCCAGAGCGAGCGAAGCCGCAGGCGATACTTAAACACATATATTGCACCCAAACACTAAATAATCGCCCTGTTGGTCTAGTGGTTTAAGTACCGGGCCGTAATCTCGGGGTCCTGGGTACGATTCCCGGGTCGAGCAAAAACTATGTTTCGAAATTTTAGAACATAGCTCGGGTTTGTGATCACCAATCCGCATTTGACAAGCGTGGTGATTAAACATAATCCCATCATAGTAGCGCTGACTTTATTTCTATGATGGAGGCCTTTGCCCTGCAGTGGGACAGTGTTTTAGGCTGATACTTTACTTTTTTTTTACTTAACAAACAAAACATGCTAATAAAAATTTATAACCATTTACCAAACCGTATTAAAAATATAGGAAAATTCTCAATTTTTAATAAAAAATTTAAACTTTTCCTGATTAATAAAAGCTATTATAACTTGGAAGAATTTTTTAATGACAGAGATGGATAATTGTAAGTTGTTAATAAGAATCTATGCAACTTATTACTTGCAATATTGATACTATTAAACATAATAATATCTACATATTTGTCGAGTGTTATAAATTTAATTATCATTTATTTTGCATTATTTTGTATTAATTAATGTATTTAAAATGTCTTCCAGTCCACCAATTGAAATTGCTATGTCCTTGCAGGGCGTCACATGTATACCGCAATATTACATTTAAGACCTAATATAATAATGTAATGTCATCATTTAAGTCCCCACTGCTGGGGCACGGGCCTTCCTCAATCACATGAGGGGTAATTGCCATACTCACCACGCTTGGCAGACGGGTTGGCGAGGGTTTAGATATAAATGCAGAGTTTTCCTTCTCTGGGTGCTGATGATCATGCCAGCAGCTTTACCTTAGTCGCCTTTTACGACACCTCGGTAAGAGTAGAGAGATAACCATAGTCGCCAAGGAGCTGGGTTTGGACTTGGTACTAGTACAGGAACAGTACAAGCATCCGCAGATCATCCAATGCGGATCCAAACCCAAGGCCGGAGTGTTGGTGATGAATCAGGCGTTTTCGTTCACGTTCTTGGAACATCTTAGCAACGAACACTGCGCGGTCGCACACGTTGATACCGGAGATAAGGGTCGGAGCTTCTACGTGGTATCGGTATATTGCCAGTACAGCCACGACATCTCCCGACACTTGGAACAACTGTCCCACGTGATGGATCAGCTGGCAGGGAAGCACATATTGATAGGCATGGACAGCAATGCACACTCGCCACTCTGGCACTGTGAGGAACGACAATACGTTGGGAGAGGACCTGACACCGAGTACAGGAGAAATCAGATGGAAGGATTTATCCTGGGACGAGCTCTTTTACTCCATAACAAGGAAGGTCAACCCCCCAACATTTCACGGCCCCAACGGATACTCAAATGTGGACCTGACACTCACTACAAGAGGAATCACTGTGTCAGAGTGGACTGTAAGAGAAGGAGCAAGCTTGAGCGATCATCAGCTGATTACATTTAGAGTAGGCGACACAGCGGTGCGATCGCGGGTGGAAGTTGCTGGTCAGGGTCAGATGCAGCCATCTTACAGAGACCGAGGCGTGAACTGGGCGAACTTTTGCTCAGCTTTGCACTACCGAGTGGGACGTCTGCAACTCAGGAGACCAGCTGAGGACATCTGTAATGAGTACACAGACATACTGACACGAACGGCAAGCGAATGTCTGGGCAATCGCAAAAAAGCGGACACCGGTGGGTACGAGTGGTGGACACCTGCACTGGACAAACTCAGGAAGGAAGTGTACAGCGCGCGTAGGAACTGGCAGAAGTCGCGGAAGAGAGGAGGTGAGCAGGAAACTCATTTGAAGAATGAGCTCAATGTTGTGAGAAATCACTACAAAGAGGCAATGAGGAGCGCGGAGATCACCTTTTACCGCAAAGTGGCCGAATCCGGCAACAATGAGCCGTGGGGGATGGCTTATCGAGCTGCCTCTGGCAGAGTTCGCCCCCCACCCAACGTGATGCACGGAATGAAGCTCATGGAAGGACATGCAGAAACTGGAGAGGAGACCATGTCTGGGCTCCTGCGCGCGCTGTGTCCTGATGACGACCTGGAGAAGGATGATGCGTACCACCGGCAGGTCCGAATAGCTGCTGCGTGTGCCCCGACTGGACGAGACTCAGATCCACCCAACCGGGAGGCACTGGCGCGAATAGTCAAAGATCTACCAAACACGGCACCGGGAATGGATGGAATGACGCCACGGATCATAAAGCGAGCATGGAGAGCGAGTGGAGAGGAAATGCTGTATATGTTTTCCGCGTGCATAAGAGAAGGTGTGTTCCCAGCCATATGGAAGACCGGAAGACTAGTGGTCTTGCCAAAAGGCAACGACAAACCCCTGACAGACCCAAAAGCGTATAGACCGGTAACGTTGCTGCCCATTTTGGGAAAGATACTGGAACGTCTCATTATCACCTGCGCTCCTTGTCTGCACCGGAATATCTCACCAAGTCAGCATGGTTTTAGGTGTGGAAAGTCGACGGTTACGGCGATTAACGCAATTATGGACCGAGTTACGAATACCTCCAAAAAACTATTGCCAGCTTATATTCTTGGATATTTCAGGGGCCTTCGACAACGCCTGGTGGCCCATGGTCCTGCTCAAAGTGAAACAAGGTGGATGTCCACCAAATATTTACAAAATCTTAGTGAGTTACTTCACAGACCGGCGAGTGGGTTTATTCATGGGTCGACAGGTGGTGTGGAAGAGGTCTACAATGGGCTGCCCCCAAGGTTCGGTGTTAGGGCCTACTTTATGGAATCTTCTGCTCGATGACATCCTTAGGTTACCGATGCCCGAGGGCGTCAGCATGACAGCCTATGCGGATGATATCACGATCGCGATCGAAGCACCAACCAGAGCCAAAATAGAGCGAGATGCACAATATATGCTCCAGGCGGTGTCCGAATGGGGGCATCGGAACCGTCTGACTTTCTCAGCCGCTAAGTCGCAGACGCTTACCTTGAAAGGCAAATTCAAGCGCCCCCCAACGATACGTATGGACAATAGATCGATCGCGCACGTGAGCATGGCAAAGTTACTTGGGGTGGTGATTGACCAAGGGTGCTCCTTCTTGCAGCATGCGAACTTTATCGGCCAGCGGGCTAGTAACTGCTTCGGGAAGATGTCGAGAATATCTTCATCGACCTGGGGCGTGCGGTACAAAGCACTTAAGGTCCTGTATTCAGGGACCTATGTTGCAAGTCTTACTTACGCTGCGGCAGTTTGGTGGCACCGGGCAAGCATCTTCGTGGTGAAGCGAGCTTTGCTGCGCACCCAGCGGCCTGCAATGATTCTGCTCACGAAGGCTTATAGGTCTGTTAGCACATCAGCGCTGCCCGTGCTAGCTGCGGTGTTGCCGGCCGACTTAGAAGTCGTTCGTGTGGGACGATTCGCCCAGGAGTGCCCAAAGGAAGCCACAGACAAGGAGCAGACGGCACTTAAACGTAGAATATTCGGAGATGTTGTTGCCCAATGGCAGGAGCGCTGGTCGACCAGCGACAAAGGAAGAGAGTTGTCGCAGTTTTCCCAGACGTAGAAATGAGATTATCGGCCGGTTGGGTGGAACCAGACTACGCTGTATCACAAATATTTACAGGACATGGGAGTTTTAACAGCAGACTGCACGCGATGACTCTCTGTGAGTCACCTGTATGTCCCTGTGGAGAAGCTGATGAAACTCGGGACCATGTGCTGTGGGAATGTCAGCTGTATGAAGAAGAGCGGCAACAGATGCTGAATGACTGGAACAGAAACGAGATAGGACCAGTATACCATCAAGAGATGGTCAACTCTGCAGAAGGTTTTCGACGGTTGCGTGCGTTTGCACACAAAAGGCTTAATATTAGGAAGGAGATTGATTGATGTGGAACTGCCCGAGCGCGAGTCGCTTGTGTTGTGGTGTTTCACGCCCCATTTGGGGAGAAGTGACATTGAGATGGGACACAGACACAGATTTTGTAGGGAGTGAAGAATCGCACCGGGGAAAGAGCCCTTAGCAAGTACCTGGTGAGCGTCTCCCAAGATTCGGTCCGTATGCCGAGACGGTAGGAAGGACCATGGGCTGGTGGAGGGACTGTGTCTACCTCGGTAAGAGTGAGGGTGGCCTATTCTACTCTGCCGGGGACCACACGGCTAAATGTAATGTGATTATGCAATAAATGAATATGAACTAAGCTAAACCAAACTAAACTTAAATATAGATTTTGTCATGTCTCCCTTCAATATTTCTTCCAAACGTTTCAATAAGTAACACAGTCACCACACAATCTGTTACAAGCGCAAGCTTGATTTACGGCGGCAAAGATAAGACGAATGTTTTAATATCGCGTTTCGACTTCAACTTATTTGTAACTAGTTTCCGCCGGCGGTGTTGCTCGCGTAGTATTCGTTTTTGTTGATCCTACAGGAAACTGTAGTATGTAGTAATAATAATAATTCTCACAACATTTCATACGTTGACCTGATACCGTACTAAGTAGCTTCAGCACTTGTGTTACAGATATCAGACAACAGAGGAACACAAATATATACTCAAATACATATATTACACCCAGACACCGAACAAACACAAGTGTTCATCGCACGAATGTTTGTCCAGGGTGGGGATCGAACCCACGACCTTTGGCGTAAGAGGCTACTTATTCTACATTCGTCTGCATTTGTTCACTGCGCAATCCCACAGTCCGTTCTGGTACCACCACCATCAAATCCCATCATAAAAAAACACCAATATTAACCAAGAAAACACACACCGAAATCCCTCTAGCGATTTCCGCGTGTCTCCAGACCAAACGTCAAACTGACAGCCCGCTAAAATCAAAGTAAATGGCAATGGAATAATCAAAAAGTATCAATCATCGCTATCCCGACTTTGCCCAAGAAAGTTCCTTGACGTTTCCAATCATGATAGAGGGCGCCACTGTGCTGACGCTCCGACATTTCAGCAGAGACAATTTTCTTGTTTCGTACTTTTTGGTAGTCGGTTTTTAGTTTTTAAATTTTAATTGAAACTGACTTCAAAAAAGAAGAAAGTTCTATGTTTGACTGTATATATATATATATATATATATATATACGACCACGGCGATACGGCATAAGAATTTCAACAGAGACAATTTTCTTGTTTCGTACTTTTTGAAAATAAAATTACATATTTGAAATTTGCTAAAAAGGCTCTTTCATTTGATACCTCAAAATTTTTTTAGTTCCTTACTCTAAGTCCCCTAGGGAGCGCTGTAGTCAATTTAACGTGACGTCATGTCGCTTATAACCAGAAGACAATGTGATTCTAACGACACCTTCTTTGTTCAAATATGATAACTAGTTTAGAAGTTATGAGGGAACAAATAAACAACCATACATACATACATACTTACATACATACGTACAGGTCAAAATCATAACCCTTCTTTTTGCTTCGCCGTAGTCGGGTAAAAATAAAATCGCATTTCCTATCTATGTAAATTCCATTTCTTTAATATTTTCAATAGTTACCTGTCTAGCATTTTAATTAGAAACTTTAATCTGACAAAATACACCCTGTATCTAAATCTGTAATTATTTGGCGCAATAAACAAAACTTATCTAATTCATCGCAAATTTTATTTCAATGTATATTGTTAAAATACATATGACTTATGACATAATATTACAAAATCGGGCGTTTCGCCAAACATTCAAGATGAGTAGAGATAAAACTGACAGTTGAACAAAGCCAAGATTCAGAAATCTAGACAAATCGGAAAATGCCTGGAAATATAGTAGGTAAGATTTAAAATAAACGTGACCTATATTTTATTGTGAGGCAGAAATCGGAACTTTCTATATGTACACACGGCGTCACTTCGAGTTACCCTTGTTGACCTCGGGACCGTCCCTATGTCTGGGGCACAAGTGTTATTTTTCTACTACAGGGGGGTAACTTAATATGACGCTGACTGTACACCGTTAATTTTTTTTCGTTTACATCCCGAAAACCTCATAATAGATATAGTGAATAAAGTTCATTCAGCGTGTTAGATCAACAAAATAAGCCAAAATAAAATCAGATCTTCCATACATTTTGGTCGGATATTCAAAATTGTTTAAAATTTGCAAGATACTACCGGTTAGCTTAAAACATAGATATTTATTAGCTATAAACAATTTTAACAATCGGGAGCGTAATCTAACGTTGGTTAAGCATAGCATAGGTACTCGATCGATGTCCGCTGGCAACTTTCATGTACCTAAAGTACATAACTACTTTGGAGATAGAACTTTGAAAAAAAGACTACCATATCTTCTAAATAGCTTGCCGGAGGACATTCGACGGGAACCAGTCAAAAATATATTTAGAAACAAACTAAGAAAGTATTTTCTTGATTTAGTTTAAAATTATATACCCTATTGTGCTAAGACTCAACCGATCCTGCAGACAAACTGTGTAAATAGTTTTGCAGGACAAGTATAATTTGTAAACTAAATTTGTAAGTTTAATAATAAATACATTAAATAAATAAAATAATAAATTGTATGATTCTGATCTTGTAGAATAAAAGTACATAGATTTGAAAACATACGGAGCCGAAACGTGGTCACTTACGGTACGGCTGGTCCACAAGTTAAAGGTCGCTCAGCGGGCTATGGAACGACCAATGCTCGGCGTCTCTCTCCGAGATCGAATCCGAAATGAGGTGATCCGGCAGAGAACCAAAGTTATCGACATTGCTCACCGGATTAGCAAGCTTAAGTGGCAGTGGGCTGGCCATATTAGCCGCAGAACCGACAACCGATGGGGTAAACGGGTTCTGGAGTGGAGACCGCGTCTTGGCAAATGTAATGTAGGGCGCCCTCTGGCTAGGTGGGGGGACGATCTGCGCAGGATGGCTGGCAAGAGCTGGATGCGAGAAGCCATGGATAGATCACAGTGGCGAACAATTGGAGAGGCCTACGTCCAGCAGTGGACTGCGATAGGCTGATGATGATGATGAGATTTGAAAAATGCAGAAGTGTAGTATTTTTTATGATAAAACATTGTTGTCGAGGACACACGCCGAGACTCCAGCATGAAACCTCTGTGCTCATTCTATGGCGCGATGGAGCGCGCGTTCCATATTCAAAAGTCGCTCGTCTTTTGTTTTCTGTGAAAATTTAACCTCTTCTCCTGTCACTTATACCTCGCTTGTTTTCTTGTATTGTTTTTATGGATTAAATTAGTTTATTTTTATTTACAAAGATCTGCCTTATTATTAAAACGCCACACATACGTTCCCGAATCCCGCCGGCATAGGATTGCCGGTACAATTGTTGTATATATATTGATGTTTTCATTATCATCATCATCGTCAGCCCATTTAAGTCCCCACTGCTGGGGCACGGGCTTCCCTCAATCACTTGAGGGGTAATTGCCATACTCACCACGCTTGGCAGACGGGTTGGCGAGGGTTTTGATATAAATGCAGAGTTTTCTTTCTCTGGGTGCTGATGATCATGCCAGCAACTTTACCTTAGTCGCCCTTTACGACACCTCGGTAAGAGTGAGGGTGGCCTATTCTACTCTGCCGGGGACCACACGGCTAATGATGTTTTATATAAAACTTTTGTTACTGTGTGTTTTAATTACGTAATTAGGTTTAAGTGCCTGTGCAATTGAATAAATAAATAAATTGTGTACTCACATATTTTACTCGGCGTTTCGGCTACGTTACAGCAGCCGTGGTCACGAGCGGACTGGCAGAGCACGGCGTGTGAATACACAATGTTGTATCACACAATAAATATCGTGTTAATTCCCGTCTTAATTAATTATAGTTACAATGCAACGCGAAAATTTAAAAAACATTTTTTTTTATGTTTCTAGGTGGCAGACAAGCAGACGAATCACCTGATGTTAGCGATTGCTGCCGCCCAACTGTGACACCAGTATCACAAGTGCGCTACCAACCTCTAAGCTCCCCTTTCCCCCGGATTGGGCCTCCGGTACCTTTACTCACGCAGCGAAACATAGCACAGTGCTGCTTCACGCCGGTTTTCTTTGAGGCCGTGGTATCACTCCGGGTGAGTCAGCCTATTTATGCCGAAGTGTGGCTTTCCCATGGTGGCATGCTCGGATCTGACCCACGACCTTAAAATTACGTTTTTTTTTTATATCATAGGTGGCAGACGAGCAGACGGATCACCTGGTGGTAAGCGATTGCTGCCGCCCAACAGCGACACCAGTATAATCACAAATGCGCTGCTAACCTCTAAACCCCCCTTTCCCCCGGTTTGGGCCTCCGATACCCTCACTTGCGCAGCAAAACACAGCACGGTGCTGCTTCATGCCAGCTTTCTGTGAGGCCGTGTCACCACTCCGGTCGAGCCTGGCCATTCATGCCAAAGCGTGGTATTCAACTCAAGACCCACCGTACGGAAGACGCGCTCAGAACCATTGAGCTACAATCGCTCTAAAAGTTATGTTACGTGAAGTAAACGTGATTATAAGGTCTAACATAATTTCTTTTAGTTCCTTGAGATAATATTCAGTTTCATTTATCGACCGAAACCACCGTGTACTTTTTGCCGATTCTGCCTTGTCATACCTGTCAGTGTAAAGGCCACAGCGATATCCGTTCTAATATGGACTATATACCTTGAAGATAAGAATCTATTCGGATTAGCGCCTATTCGGTCAACAATGGAGAAATTTGGTGATTTATACAGCTGTTTGAATGATATTAATGGTTCCAATGTCCAAGCATTAAGGTGCAAGATTGCGTGTCTTTTGAAGGTAGGGTTGACAATGACAGGTAGTGTTGGGAAAATTTATCTATTCTATTTTTCTATGTACAAAGAGATATAAACCGAATCTCCCTCATAATGTTGTGCTGTATATGTGTTTGTTTGTATACGTTTTACTATTTTGTTTTAGGTGGTGAAACCCTCAATTTAAAAATAAAAATCAGAATGAGTAAAATATCATTACACCGGTCATTTTCTCAATATAACGTGTCTCTTTTATCGCTCGACATTGGCAGTGTTATACAAGTGTTCGCCGTGGGCACACAGTAGCAGCCATAATTAAAAATAAAGAAAAATACAAAGAGATAATTATACCCGAAACTGGAATTCAAGACCAAAAAAACTACGACATATAATGTCACTTAATGTCAATGTCAAATCAAGTTTTCAGGTTTTGTTAACCTTTTCTTAGTATAAGCTGGCACAATTCATGATTAGATTCCACCACTCCAGTAATTAATTCGTCCAGTTTTGCACATGTTTTAGATATTAGGCGTTAATAAGTGAAATAGCTCGTAAGGTCAAGTGATATTTTGACAAAGTGGATAGGATAGTAACAGACGAAGTCAATAGTCTCAGTCACTCAATAAAACGGGGGTGTTTAGCGTTTCATCTATCTATGGATTCTGCCGAGACTACTCTTAACAAAATCGCAGGTTTTAAGACTCTCTTAGGTCGTAGCAAGTATTCACGTGTCAACTCACACAATAGCTGTGTTAAAAAAGATTTTTATATCATTATCACTTGGGCGGCCGCGGGCACCTCACCTAACTTCAAATGTTGTACAAATTTTATTAACACCTGAAATGAGACAAACTCAAAACAAGCCTTCCTACCAAACATTATGGATGATTAAGCCTTTATTAAAGCGTCTTGTATTTATGTAAAAATAAGTAAATAGAAAGAAAGAAAGAAAGAAAATATTTATTATTATAGACATCACAACACAGAACATATAGCGACTATAAACAGAACACAATTGGTACAAACAGAAAACAAAACATAAAACAATTAAAAGTACATAAAAATAAAACAAAAGGAAAAAAAAACACAACTATATTCAATCATGTCCAGACAGTGCCAAATGAATATAATGATGTGTTATGACGTCTAGTATAAATGGCCCTCACTCAGCTTATGTCACAGCCCAGACAAAGGCCATGACGCTGGTTTTCAGTGAGACCAGCTGAATGAGTGCCACGGACGCTTGTCCTATGTATTTTTGTGTACCTAACGTGTATGTGTATGTGGGTATATATA
>JADPWL010000715.1:0-23085 GCA_019059595.1 Marasmia exigua | reverse complement strand
TCGACTGGGCAATAAGGAAAAAACGATATAAAACAGCAGTGTAAGAGAAGTTGAAATTTTGGCGCCAATCCATACCTCGGTCCGAGATATGAAATATGGTCGGAAATCAATCTACAGCAAAGTAAGATGCTTTTCGTATGTATTTCGACTGGGCAATAAGGAAAAAAACGATATAAAACGATCGTGTAAGAGAAGTTGAAATTTTGGCGCCAAATCCATACCTCGGTCCCGAGATATGAAATATGGTCGAAATCAATCTACAGCAAAGTAAGATGCTTTTCGTATGTATTTCGACTGGGCAATAAGGAAAAACGATATAAAACATCGTGTAAGAGAAGTTGAAATTTTGGCGCCAATCCATACCTCGGTCCGAGATATGAAATATGGTCGAAATCAATCTACAGCAAAGTAAGATGCTTTTCGTATGTATTTCGACTGGGCAATAAGGAAAAACGATATAAAACATCGTGTAAGAGAAGTTGAAATTTTGGCGCCAATCCATACCTCGGTCCGAGATATGAAATATGGTCGAAATCAATCTACAGCAAAGTAAGATGCTTTTCGTATGTATTTCGACTGGGCAATAAGGAAAAACGATATAAAACATCGTGTAAGAGAAGTTGAAATTTTGGCGCCAATCCATACCTCGGTCCGAGATATGAAATATGGTCGAAATCAATCTACAGCAAAGTAAGATGCTTTTCGTATGTATTTCGACTGGGCAATAAGGAAAAACGATATAAAACATCGTGTAAGAGAAGTTGAAATTTTGGCGCCAATCCATACCTCGGTCCGAGATATGAAATATGGTCGAAATCAATCTACAGCAAAGTAAGATGCTTTTCGTATGTATTTCGACTGGGCAATAAGGAAAAACGATATAAAACATCGTGTAAGAGAAGTTGAAATTTTGGCGCCAATCCATACCTCGGTCCGAGATATGAAATATGGTCGAAATCAATCTACAGCAAAGTAAGATGCTTTTCGTATGTATTTCGACTGGGCAATAAGGAAAAACGATATAAAACATCGTGTAAGAGAAGTTGAAATTTTGGCGCCAATCCATACCTCGGTCCGAGATATGAAATATGGTCGAAATCAATCTACAGCAAAGTAAGATGCTTTTCGTATGTATTTCGACTGGGCAATAAGGAAAAACGATATAAAGCATCGTGTAAGAGAAGTTGAAATTTTGGCGCCAATCCATACCTCGGTCCGAGATATGAAATATGGTCGAAATCAATCTAGAGCAAAGTAAGATGCTTTTCGTATGTATTTCGACTGGGCAATAAGGAAAAACGATATAAAACATCGTGTAAGAGAAGTTGAAATTTTGGCGCCAATCCATACCTCGGTCCGAGATATGAAATATGGTCGAAATCAATCTACAGCAAAGTAAGATGCTTTTCGTATGTATTTCGACTGGGCAATAAGGAAAAACGATATAAAACATCGTGTAAGAGAAGTTGAAATTTTGGCGCCAATCCATACCTCGGTCCGAGATATGAAATATGGTCGAAATCAATCTACAGCAAAGTAAGATGCTTTTCGTATGTATTTCGACTGGGCAATAAGGAAAAACGATATAAAACATCGTGTAAGAGAAGTTGAAATTTTGGCGCCAATCCATACCTCGGTCCGAGATATGAAATATGGTCGAAATCAATCTACAGCAAAGTAAGATGCTTTTCGTATGTATTTCGACTGGGCAATAAGGAAAAACGATATAAAACATCGTGTAAGAGAAGTTGAAATTTTGGCGCCAATCCATACCTCGGTCCGAGATATGAAATATGGTCGAAATCAATCTACAGCAAAGTAAGATGCTTTTCGTATGTATTTCGACTGGGCAATAAGGAAAAACGATATAAAACATCGTGTAAGAGAAGTTGAAATTTTGGCGCCAATCCATACCTCGGTCCGAGATATGAAATATGGTCGAAATCAATCTACAGCAAAGTAAGATGCTTTTCGTATGTATTTCGACTGGGCAATAAGGAAAAACGATATAAAACATCGTGTAAGAGAAGTTGAAATTTTGGCGCCAATCCATACCTCGGTCCGAGATATGAAATATGGTCGTAAACAATCTACAGCAAAGTAAGATGCTTTTCGTATGTATTTCGACTGGGCAATAAGGAAAAACGATATAAAACATCAGTGTAAGAGAAGTTGAAATTTTGGCGCCAATCCATACCTCGGTCCGAGATATGAAATATGGTCGAAATCAATCTACAGCAAAGTAAGATGCTTTTCGTATGTATTTCGACTGGGCAATAAGGAAAAACGATATAAAACATCGTGTAAGAGAAGTTGAAATTTTGGCGCCAATCCATACCTCGGTCCGAGATATGAAATATGGTCGAAATCAATCTACAGCAAAGTAAGATGCTTTTCGTATGTATTTCGACTGGGCAATAAGGAAAAACGATATAAAACATCGTGTAAGAGAAGTTGAAATTTTGGCGCCAATCCATACCTCGGTCCGAGATATGAAATATGGTCGAAATCAATCTACAGCAAAGTAAGATGCTTTTCGTATGTATTTCGACTGGGCAATAAGGAAAAACGATATAAAACATCGTGTAAGAGAAGTTGAAATTTTGGCGCCAATCCATACCTCGGTCCGAGATATGAAATATGGTCGAAATCAATCTACAGCAAAGTAAGATGCTTTTCGTATGTATTTCGACTGGGCAATAAGGAAAAACGATATAAAAGCATCGTGTAAGAGAAGTTGAAATTTTGGCGCCAATCCATACCTCGGTCCGAGATATGAAATATGGTCGAAATCAATCTACAGCAAAGTAAGATGCTTTTCGTATGTATTTCGACTGGGCAATAAGGAAAAACGATATAAACATCGTGTAAGAGAAGTTGAAATTTTGGCGCCAATCCATACCTCGGTCCGAGATATGAAATATGGTCGAAATCAATCTACAGCAAAGTAAGATGCTTTTCGTATGTATTTCGACTGGGCAATAAGGAAAAACGATATAAAACATCGTGTAAGAGAAGTTGAAATTTTGGCGCCAATCCATACCTCGGTCCGAGATATGAAATATGGTCGAAATCAATCTACAGCAAAGTAAGATGCTTTTCGTATGTATTTCGACTGGGCAATAAGGAAAAACGATATAAAACATCGTGTAAGAGAAGTTGAAATTTTGGCGCCAATCCATACCTCGGTCCGAGATATGAAATATGGTCGAAATCAATCTACAGCAAAGTAAGATGCTTTTCGTATGTATTTCGACTGGGCAATAAGGAAAAACGATATAAAACATCGTGTAAGAGAAGTTGAAATTTTGGCGCCAATCCATACCTCGGTCCGAGATATGAAATATGGTCGAAATCAATCTACAGCAAAGTAAGATGCTTTTCGTATGTATTTCGACTGGGCAATAAGGAAAAACGATATAAAACATCGTGTAAGAGAAGTTGAAATTTTGGCGCCAATCCATACCTCGGTCCGAGATATGAAATATGGTCGAAATCAATCTACAGCAAAGTAAGATGCTTTTCGTATGTATTTCGACTGGGCAATAAGGAAAAACGATATAAAACATCGTGTAAGAGAAGTTGAAATTTTGGCGCCAATCCATACCTCGGTCCGAGATATGAAATATGGTCGAAATCAATCTACAGCAAAGTAAGATGCTTTTCGTATGTATTTCGACTGGGCAATAAGGAAAAACGATATAAAACATCGTGTAAGAGAAGTTGAAATTTTGGCGCCAATCCATACCTCGGTCCGAGATATGAAATATGGTCGAAATCAATCTACAGCAAAGTAAGATGCTTTTCGTATGTATTTCGACTGGGCAATAAGGAAAAACGATATAAAACATCGTGTAAGAGAAGTTGAAATTTTGGCGCCAATCCATACCTCGGTCCGAGATATGAAATATGGTCGAAATCAATCTACAGCAAAGTAAGATGCTTTTCGTATGTATTTCGACTGGGCAATAAGGAAAAACGATATAAAACATCGTGTAAGAGAAGTTGAAATTTTGGCGCCAATCCATACCTCGGTCCGAGATATGAAATATGGTCGAAATCAATCTACAGCAAAGTAAGATGCTTTTCGTATGTATTTCGACTGGGCAATAAGGAAAAACGATATAAAACATCGTGTAAGAGAAGTTGAAATTTTGGCGCCAATCCATACCTCGGTCCGAGATATGAAATATGGTCGAAATCAATCTACAGCAAAGTAAGATGCTTTTCGTATGTATTTCGACTGGGCAATAAGGAAAAACGATATAAAACATCGTGTAAGAGAAGTTGAAATTTTGGCGCCAATCCATACCTCGGTCCGAGATATGAAATATGGTCGAAATCAATCTACAGCAAAGTAAGATGCTTTTCGTATGTATTTCGACTGGGCAATAAGGAAAAACGATATAAAACATCGTGTAAGAGAAGTTGAAATTTTGGCGCAATCCATACCTCGGTCCGAGATATGAAATATGGTCGAAATCAATCTACAGCAAAGTAAGATGCTTTTCGTATGTATTTCGACTGGGCAATAAGGAAAAACGATATAAAACATCGTGTAAGAGAAGTTGAAATTTTGGCGCCAATCCATACCTCGGTCCGAGATATGAAATATGGTCGAAATCAATCTACAGCAAAGTAAGATGCTTTTTCGTATGTATTTCGACTGGGCAATAAGGAAAAACGATATAAAACATCGTGTAAGAGAAGTTGAAATTTTGGCGCCAATCCATACCTCGGTCCGAGATATGAAATATGGTCGAAATCAATCTACAGCAAAGTAAGATGCTTTTCGTATGTATTTCGACTGGGCAATAAGGAAAAACGATATAAAACATCGTGTAAGAGAAGTTGAAATTTTGGCGCCAATCCATACCTCGGTCCGAGATATGAAATATGGTCGAAATCAATCTACAGCAAAGTAAGATGCTTTTCGTATGTATTTCGACTGGGCAATAAGGAAAAACGATATAAAACATCGTGTAAGAGAAGTTGAAATTTTGGCGCCAATCCATACCTCGGTCCGAGATATGAAATATGGTCGAAATCAATCTACAGCAAAGTAAGATGCTTTTCGTATGTATTTCGACTGGGCAATAAGGAAAAACGATATAAAACATCGTGTAAGAGAAGTTGAAATTTTGGCGCCAATCCATACCTCGGTCCGAGATATGAAATATGGTCGAAATCAATCTACAGCAAAGTAAGATGCTTTTCGTATGTATTTCGACTGGGCAATAAGGAAAAACGATATAAAACATCGTGTAAGAGAAGTTGAAATTTTGGCGCCAATCCATACCTCGGTCCGAGATATGAAATATGGTCGAAATCAATCTACAGCAAAGTAAGATGCTTTTCGTATGTATTTCGACTGGGCAATAAGGAAAAACGATATAAAACATCGTGTAAGAGAAGTTGAAATTTTGGCGCCAATCCATACCTCGGTCCGAGATATGAAATATGGTCGAAATCAATCTACAGCAAAGTAAGATGCTTTTCGTATGTATTTCGACTGGGCAATAAGGAAAAACGATATAAAACATCGTGTAAGAGAAGTTGAAATTTTGGCGCTAATCCATACCTCGGTCCGAGATATGAAATATGGTCGAAATCAATCTACAGCAAAGTAAGATGCTTTTCGTATGTATTTCGACTGGGCAATAAGGAAAAACGATATAAAACATCGTGTAAGAGAAGTTGAAATTTTGGCGCCAATCCATACCTCGGTCCGAGATATGAAATATGGTCGAAATCAATCTACAGCAAAGTAAGATGCTTTTCGTATGTATTTCGACTGGGCAATAAGGAAAAACGATATAAAACATCGTGTAAGAGAAGTTGAAATTTTGGCGCCAATCCATACCTCGGTCCGAGATATGAAATATGGTCGAAATCAATCTACAGCAAAGTAAGATGCTTTTCGTATGTATTTCGACTGGGCAATAAGGAAAAACGATATAAAACATCGTGTAAGAGAAGTTGAAATTTTGGCGCCAATCCATACCTCGGTCCGAGATATGAAATATGGTCGAAATCAATCTACAGCAAAGTAAGATGCTTTTCGTATGTATTTCGACTGGGCAATAAGGAAAAACGATATAAAACATCGTGTAAGAGAAGTTGAAATTTTGGCGCCAATCCATACCTCGGTCCGAGATATGAAATATGGTCGAAATCAATCTACAGCAAAGTAAGATGCTTTTCGTATGTATTTCGACTGGGCAATAAGGAAAAACGATATAAAACATCGTGTAAGAGAAGTTGAAATTTTGGCGCCAATCCATACCTCGGTCCGAGATATGAAATATGGTCGAAATCAATCTACAGCAAAGTAAGATGCTTTTCGTATGTATTTCGACTGGGCAATAAGGAAAAACGATATAAAACATCGTGTAAGAGAAGTTGAAATTTTGGCGCCAATCCATACCTCGGTCCGAGATATGAAATATGGTCGAAATCAATCTACAGCAAAGTAAGATGCTTTTCGTATGTATTTCGACTGGGCAATAAGGAAAAACGATATAAAACATCGTGTAAGAGAAGTTGAAATTTTGGCGCCAATCCATACCTCGGTCCGAGATATGAAATATGGTCGAAATCAATCTACAGCAAAGTAAGATGCTTTTCGTATGTATTTCGACTGGGCAATAAGGAAAAACGATATAAAACATCGTGTAAGAGAAGTTGAAATTTTGGCGCCAATCCATACCTCGGTCCGAGATATGAAATATGGTCGAAATCAATCTACAGCAAAGTAAGATGCTTTTCGTATGTATTTCGACTGGGCAATAAGGAAAAACGATATAAAACATCGTGTAAGAGAAGTTGAAATTTTGGCGCCAATCCATACCTCGGTCCGAGATATGAAATATGGTCGAAATCAATCTACAGCAAAGTAAGATGCTTTTCGTATGTATTTCGACTGGGCAATAAGGAAAAACGATATAAAACATCGTGTAAGAGAAGTTGAAATTTTGGCGCCAATCCATACCTCGGTCCGAGATATGAAATATGGTCGAAATCAATCTACAGCAAAGTAAGATGCTTTTCGTATGTATTTCGACTGGGCAATAAGGAAAAACGATATAAAACATCGTGTAAGAGAAGTTGAAATTTTGGCGCCAATCCATACCTCGGTCCGAGATATGAAATATGGTCGAAATCAATCTACAGCAAAGTAAGATGCTTTTCGTATGTATTTCGACTGGGCAATAAGGAAAAACGATATAAAACATCGTGTAAGAGAAGTTGAAATTTTGGCGCCAATCCATACCTCGGTCCGAGATATGAAATATGGTCGAAATCAATCTACAGCAAAGTAAGATGCTTTTCGTATGTATTTCGACTGGGCAATAAGGAAAAACGATATAAAACATCGTGTAAGAGAAGTTGAAATTTTGGCGCCAATCCATACCTCGGTCCGAGATATGAAATATGGTCGAAATCAATCTACAGCAAAGTAAGATGCTTTTCGTATGTATTTCGACTGGGCAATAAGGAAAAACGATATAAAACATCGTGTAAGAGAAGTTGAAATTTTGGCGCCAATCCATACCTCGGTCCGAGATATGAAATATGGTCGAAATCAATCTACAGCAAAGTAAGATGCTTTTCGTATGTATTTCGACTGGGCAATAAGGAAAAACGATATAAAACATCGTGTAAGAGAAGTTGAAATTTTGGCGCCAATCCATACCTCGGTCCGAGATATGAAATATGGTCGAAATCAATCTACAGCAAAGTAAGATGCTTTTCGTATGTATTTCGACTGGGCAATAAGGAAAAACGATATAAAACATCGTGTAAGAGAAGTTGAAATTTTGGCGCCAATCCATACCTCGGTCCGAGATATGAAATATGGTCGAAATCAATCTACAGCAAAGTAAGATGCTTTTCGTATGTATTTCGACTGGGCAATAAGGAAAAACGATATAAAACATCGTGTAAGAGAAGTTGAAATTTTGGCGCCAATCCATACCTCGGTCCGAGATATGAAATATGGTCGAAATCAATCTACAGCAAAGTAAGATGCTTTTCGTATGTATTTCGACTGGGCAATAAGGAAAAACGATATAAAACATCGTGTAAGAGAAGTTGAAATTTTGGCGCCAATCCATACCTCGGTCCGAGATATGAAATATGGTCGAAATCAATCTACAGCAAAGTAAGATGCTTTTCGTATGTATTTCGACTGGGCAATAAGGAAAAACGATATAAAACATCGTGTAAGAGAAGTTGAAATTTTGGCGCCAATCCATACCTCGGTCCGAGATATGAAATATGGTCGAAATCAATCTACAGCAAAGTAAGATGCTTTTCGTATGTATTTCGACTGGGCAATAAGGAAAAACGATATAAAACATCGTGTAAGAGAAGTTGAAATTTTGGCGCCAATCCATACCTCGGTCCGAGATATGAAATATGGTCGAAATCAATCTACAGCAAAGTAAGATGCTTTTCGTATGTATTTCGACTGGGCAATAAGGAAAAACGATATAAAACATCGTGTAAGAGAAGTTGAAATTTTGGCGCCAATCCATACCTCGGTCCGAGATATGAAATATGGTCGAAATCAATCTACAGCAAAGTAAGATGCTTTTCGTATGTATTTCGACTGGGCAATAAGGAAAAACGATATAAAACATCGTGTAAGAGAAGTTGAAATTTTGGCGCCAATCCATACCTCGGTCCGAGATATGAAATATGGTCGAAATCAATCTACAGCAAAGTAAGATGCTTTTCGTATGTATTTCGACTGGGCAATAAGGAAAAACGATATAAAACATCGTGTAAGAGAAGTTGAAATTTTGGCGCCAATCCATACCTCGGTCCGAGATATGAAATATGGTCGAAATCAATCTACAGCAAAGTAAGATGCTTTTCGTATGTATTTCGACTGGGCAATAAGGAAAAACGATATAAAACATCGTGTAAGAGAAGTTGAAATTTTGGCGCCAATCCATACCTCGGTCCGAGATATGAAATATGGTCGAAATCAATCTACAGCAAAGTAAGATGCTTTTCGTATGTATTTCGACTGGGCAATAAGGAAAAACGATATAAAACATCGTGTAAGAGAAGTTGAAATTTTGGCGCCAATCCATACCTCGGTCCGAGATATGAAATATGGTCGAAATCAATCTACAGCAAAGTAAGATGCTTTTCGTATGTATTTCGACTGGGCAATAAGGAAAAACGATATAAAACATCGTGTAAGAGAAGTTGAAATTTTGGCGCCAATCCATACCTCGGTCCGAGATATGAAATATGGTCGAAATCAATCTACAGCAAAGTAAGATGCTTTTCGTATGTATTTCGACTGGGCAATAAGGAAAAACGATATAAAACATCGTGTAAGAGAAGTTGAAATTTTGGCGCCAATCCATACCTCGGTCCGAGATATGAAATATGGTCGAAATCAATCTACAGCAAAGTAAGATGCTTTTCGTATGTATTTCGACTGGGCAATAAGGAAAAACGATATAAAACATCGTGTAAGAGAAGTTGAAATTTTGGCGCCAATCCATACCTCGGTCCGAGATATGAAATATGGTCGAAATCAATCTACAGCAAAGTAAGATGCTTTTCGTATGTATTTCGACTGGGCAATAAGGAAAAACGATATAAAACATCGTGTAAGAGAAGTTGAAATTTTGGCGCCAATCCATACCTCGGTCCGAGATATGAAATATGGTCGAAATCAATCTACAGCAAAGTAAGATGCTTTTCGTATGTATTTCGACTGGGCAATAAGGAAAAACGATATAAAGCATCGTGTAAGAGAAGTTGAAATTTTGGCGCCAATCCATACCTCGGTCCGAGATATGAAATATGGTCGAAATCAATCTACAGCAAAGTAAGATGCTTTTCGTATGTATTTCGACTGGGCAATAAGGAAAAACGATATAAAACATCGTGTAAGAGAAGTTGAAATTTTGGCGCCAATCCATACCTCGGTCCGAGATATGAAATATGGTCGAA
Source organism: Marasmia exigua (assembly GCA_019059595.1). Taxonomy (NCBI): domain Eukaryota; kingdom Metazoa; phylum Arthropoda; class Insecta; order Lepidoptera; family Crambidae; genus Marasmia; species Marasmia exigua. The sequence continues at coordinate 13,104 of JADPWL010000715.1, read as the reverse complement.
ATCAATCTACAGCAAAGTAAGATGCTTTTCGTATGTATTTCGACTGGGCAATAAGGAAAAACGATATAAAACATCGTGTAAGAGAAGTTGAAATTTTGGCGCCAATCCATACCTCGGTCCGAGATATGAAATATGGTCGAAATCAATCTACAGCAAAGTAAGATGCTTTTCGTATGTATTTCGACTGGGCAATAAGGAAAAACGATATAAAACATCGTGTAAGAGAAGTTGAAATTTTGGCGCCAATCCATACCTCGGTCCGAGATATGAAATATGGTCGAAATCAATCTACAGCAAAGTAAGATGCTTTTCGTATGTATTTCGACTGGGCAATAAGGAAAAACGATATAAAACATCGTGTAAGAGAAGTTGAAATTTTGGCGCCAATCCATACCTCGGTCCGAGATATGAAATATGGTCGAAATCAATCTACAGCAAAGTAAGATGCTTTTCGTATGTATTTCGACTGGGCAATAAGGAAAAACGATATAAAACAATCGTGTAAGAGAAGTTGAAATTTTGGCGCCAATCCATACCTCGGTCCGAGATATGAAATATGGTCGAAATCAATCTACAGCAAAGTAAGATGCCTTTTCGTATGTATTTCGACTTGGCGATAAAGAAAAACGATATAAAACATCGTGTATGAGAAGTTGAAATTTTGGCGCCAATCCATACCTCGGTCCGAGATATGAAATATGGTCGAAATCAATCTAGAGCAAAGTAAGATGCTTTTCGTATGTATTTCGACTGGGCAATAAGGAAAAACGATATAAAACATCGTGTAAGAGAAGTTGAAATTTTGGCGCCAATCCATACCTCGGTCCGAGATATGAAATATGGTCGTAATCAATCTACAGCAAAGTAAGATGCTTTTCGTATGTATTTCGACTGGGCAATAAGGAAAAACGATATAAAACATCGTGTAAGAGAAGTTGAAATTTTGGCGCCAATCCATACCTCGGTCCGAGATATGAAATATGGTCGAAATCAATCTACAGCAAAGTAAGATGCTTTTCGTATGTATTTCGACTGGGCAATAAGGAAAAACGATATAAAACATCGTGTAAGAGAAGTTGAAATTTTGGCGCCAATCCATACCTCGGTCCGAGATATGAAATATGGTCGAAATCAATCTACAGCAAAGTAAGATGCTTTTCGTATGTATTTCGACTGGGCAATAAGGAAAAACGATATAAAACATCGTGTAAGAGAAGTTGAAATTTTGGCGCCAATCCATACCTCGGTCCGAGATATGAAATATGGTCGAAATCAATCTACAGCAAAGTAAGATGCTTTTCGTATGTATTTCGACTGGGCAATAAGGAAAAACGATATAAAACATCGTGTAAGAGAAGTTGAAATTTTGGCGCCAATCCATACCTCGGTCCGAGATATGAAATATGGTCGAAATCAATCTACAGCAAAGTAAGATGCTTTTCGTATGTATTTCGACTGGGCAATAAGGAAAAACGATATAAAACATCGTGTAAGAGAAGTTGAAATTTTGGCGCCAATCCATACCTCGGTCCGAGATATGAAATATGGTCGAAATCAATCTACAGCAAAGTAAGATGCTTTTCGTATGTATTTCGACTGGGCAATAAGGAAAAACGATATAAAACATCGTGTAAGAGAAGTTGAAATTTTGGCGCCAATCCATACCTCGGTCCGAGATATGAAATATGGTCGAAATCAATCTACAGCAAAGTAAGATGCTTTTCGTATGTATTTCGACTGGGCAATAAGGAAAAACGATATAAAACATCGTGTAAGAGAAGTTGAAATTTTGGCGCCAATCCATACCTCGGTCCGAGATATGAAATATGGTCGAAATCAATCTACAGCAAAGTAAGATGCTTTTCGTATGTATTTCGACTGGGCAATAAGGAAAAACGATATAAAACATCGTGTAAGAGAAGTTGAAATTTTGGCGCCAATCCATACCTCGGTCCGAGATATGAAATATGGTCGAAATCAATCTACAGCAAAGTAAGATGCTTTTCGTATGTATTTCGACTGGGCAATAAGGAAAAACGATATAAAACATCGTGTAAGAGAAGTTGAAATTTTGGCGCCAATCCATACCTCGGTCCGAGATATGAAATATGGTCGAAATCAATCTACAGCAAAGTAAGATGCTTTTCGTATGTATTTCGACTGGGCAATAAGGAAAAACGATATAAAACATCGTGTAAGAGAAGTTGAAATTTTGGCGCCAATCCATACCTCGGTCCGAGATATGAAATATGGTCGAAATCAATCTACAGCAAAGTAAGATGCTTTTCGTATGTATTTCGACTGGGCAATAAGGAAAAACGATATAAAACATCGTGTAAGAGAAGTTGAAATTTTGGCGTCCAATCCATACCTCGGTCCGAGATATGAAATATGGTCGAAATCAATCTACAGCAAAGTAAGATGCTTTTCGTATGTATTTCGACTGGGCAATAAGGAAAAACGATATAAAACATCGTGTAAGAGAAGTTGAAATTTTGGCGCCAATCCATACCTCGGTCCGAGATATGAAATATGGTCGAAATCAATCTACAGCAAAGTAAGATGCTTTTCGTATGTATTTCGACTGGGCAATAAGGAAAAACGATATAAAACATCGTGTAAGAGAAGTTGAAATTTTGGCGCCAATCCATACCTCGGTCCGAGATATGAAATATGGTCGAAATCAATCTACAGCAAAGTAAGATGCTTTTCGTATGTATTTCGACTGGGCAATAAGGAAAAACGATATAAAACATCGTGTAAGAGAAGTTGAAATTTTGGCGCCAATCCATACCTCGGTCCGAGATATGAAATATGGTCGAAATCAATCTACAGCAAAGTAAGATGCTTTTCGTATGTATTTCGACTGGGCAATAAGGAAAAACGATATAAAACATCGTGTAAGAGAAGTTGAAATTTTGGCGCCAATCCATACCTCGGTCCGAGATATGAAATATGGTCGAAATCAATCTACAGCAAAGTAAGATGCTTTTCGTATGTATTTCGACTGGGCAATAAGGAAAAACGATATAAAACATCGTGTAAGAGAAGTTGAAATTTTGGCGCCAATCCATACCTCGGTCCGAGATATGAAATATGGTCGAAATCAATCTACAGCAAAGTAAGATGCTTTTCGTATGTATTTCGACTGGGCAATAAGGAAAAACGATATAAAACATCGTGTAAGAGAAGTTGAAATTTTGGCGCCAATCCATACCTCGGTCCGAGATATGAAATATGGTCGAAATCAATCTACAGCAAAGTAAGATGCTTTTCGTATGTATTTCGACTGGGCAATAAGGAAAAACGATATAAAACATCGTGTAAGAGAAGTTGAAATTTTGGCGCCAATCCATACCTCGGTCCGAGATATGAAATATGGTCGAAATCAATCTACAGCAAAGTAAGATGCTTTTCGTATGTATTTCGACTGGGCAATAAGGAAAAACGATATAAAACATCGTGTAAGAGAAGTTGAAATTTTGGCGCCAATCCATACCTCGGTCCGAGATATGAAATATGGTCGAAATCAATCTACAGCAAAGTAAGATGCTTTTCGTATGTATTTCGACTGGGCAATAAGGAAAAACGATATAAAACATCGTGTAAGAGAAGTTGAAATTTTGGCGCCAATCCATACCTCGGTCCGAGATATGAAATATGGTCGAAATCAATCTACAGCAAAGTAAGATGCTTTTCGTATGTATTTCGACTGGGCAATAAGGAAAAACGATATAAAACATCGTGTAAGAGAAGTTGAAATTTTGGCGCCAATCCATACCTCGGTCCGAGATATGAAATATGGTCGAAATCAATCTACAGCAAAGTAAGATGCTTTTCGTATGTATTTCGACTGGGCAATAAGGAAAAACGATATAAAACATCGTGTAAGAGAAGTTGAAATTTTGGCGCCAATCCATACCTCGGTCCGAGATATGAAATATGGTCGAAATCAATCTACAGCAAAGTAAGATGCTTTTCGTATGTATTTCGACTGGGCAATAAGGAAAAACGATATAAAACATCGTGTAAGAGAAGTTGAAATTTTGGCGCCAATCCATACCTCGGTCCGAGATATGAAATATGGTCGAAATCAATCTACAGCAAAGTAAGATGCTTTTCGTATGTATTTCGACTGGGCAATAAGGAAAAACGATATAAAACATCGTGTAAGAGAAGTTGAAATTTTGGCGCCAATCCATACCTCGGTCCGAGATATGAAATATGGTCGAAATCAATCTACAGCAAAGTAAGATGCTTTTCGTATGTATTTCGACTGGGCAATAAGGAAAAACGATATAAAACATCGTGTAAGAGAAGTTGAAATTTTGGCGCCAATCCATACCTCGGTCCGAGATATGAAATATGGTCGAAATCAATCTACAGCAAAGTAAGATGCTTTTCGTATGTATTTCGACTGGGCAATAAGGAAAAACGATATAAAACATCGTGTAAGAGAAGTTGAAATTTTGGCGCCAATCCATACCTCGGTCCGAGATATGAAATATGGTCGAAATCAATCTACAGCAAAGTAAGATGCTTTTCGTATGTATTTCGACTGGGCAATAAGGAAAAACGATATAAAACATCGTGTAAGAGAAGTTGAAATTTTGGCGCCAATCCATACCTCGGTCCGAGATATGAAATATGGTCGAAATCAATCTACAGCAAAGTAAGATGCTTTTCGTATGTATTTCGACTGGGCAATAAGGAAAAACGATATAAAACATCGTGTAAGAGAAGTTGAAATTTTGGCGCCAATCCATACCTCGGTCCGAGATATGAAATATGGTCGAAATCAATCTACAGCAAAGTAAGATGCTTTTCGTATGTATTTCGACTGGGCAATAAGGAAAAACGATATAAAACATCGTGTAAGAGAAGTTGAAATTTTGGCGCCAATCCATACCTCGGTCCGAGATATGAAATATGGTCGAAATCAATCTACAGCAAAGTAAGATGCTTTTCGTATGTATTTCGACTGGGCAATAAGGAAAAACGATATAAAACATCGTGTAAGAGAAGTTGAAATTTTGGCGCCAATCCATACCTCGGTCCGAGATATGAAATATGGTCGAAATCAATCTACAGCAAAGTAAGATGCTTTTCGTATGTATTTCGACTGGGCAATAAGGAAAAACGATATAAAACATCGTGTAAGAGAAGTTGAAATTTTGGCGCCAATCCATACCTCGGTCCGAGATATGAAATATGGTCGAAATCAATCTACAGCAAAGTAAGATGCTTTTCGTATGTATTTCGACTGGGCAATAAGGAAAAACGATATAAAACATCGTGTAAGAGAAGTTGAAATTTTGGCGCCAATCCATACCTCGGTCCGAGATATGAAATATGGTCGAAATCAATCTACAGCAAAGTAAGATGCTTTTCGTATGTATTTCGACTGGGCAATAAGGAAAAACGATATAAAACATCGTGTAAGAGAAGTTGAAATTTTGGCGCCAATCCATACCTCGGTCCGAGATATGAAATATGGTCGAAATCAATCTACAGCAAAGTAAGATGCTTTTCGTATGTATTTCGACTGGGCAATAAGGAAAAACGATATAAAACATCGTGTAAGAGAAGTTGAAATTTTGGCGCCAATCCATACCTCGGTCCGAGATATGAAATATGGTCGAAATCAATCTACAGCAAAGTAAGATGCTTTTCGTATGTATTTCGACTGGGCAATAAGGAAAAACGATATAAAACATCGTGTAAGAGAAGTTGAAATTTTGGCGCCAATCCATACCTCGGTCCGAGATATGAAATATGGTCGAAATCAATCTACAGCAAAGTAAGATGCTTTTCGTATGTATTTCGACTGGGCAATAAGGAAAAACGATATAAAACATCGTGTAAGAGAAGTTGAAATTTTGGCGCCAATCCATACCTCGGTCCGAGATATGAAATATGGTCGAAATCAATCTACAGCAAAGTAAGATGCTTTTCGTATGTATTTCGACTGGGCAATAAGGAAAAACGATATAAAACATCGTGTAAGAGAAGTTGAAATTTTGGCGCCAATCCATACCTCGGTCCGAGATATGAAATATGGTCGAAATCAATCTACAGCAAAGTAAGATGCTTTTCGTATGTATTTCGACTGGGCAATAAGGAAAAACGATATAAAACATCGTGTAAGAGAAGTTGAAATTTTGGCGCCAATCCATACCTCGGTCCGAGATATGAAATATGGTCGAAATCAATCTACAGCAAAGTAAGATGCTTTTCGTATGTATTTCGACTGGGCAATAAGGAAAAACGATATAAAACATCGTGTAAGAGAAGTTGAAATTTTGGCGCCAATCCATACCTCGGTCCGAGATATGAAATATGGTCGAAATCAATCTACAGCAAAGTAAGATGCTTTTCGTATGTATTTCGACTGGGCAATAAGGAAAAACGATATAAAACAACGTGTAAGAGAAGTTGAAATTTTGGCGCCAATCCATACCTCGGTCCGAGATATGAAATATGGTCGAAATCAATCTACAGCAAAGTAAGATGCTTTTTGTATGTATTTCGACTGGGCAATAAGGAAAAACGATATAAAACATCGTGTAAGAGAAGTTGAAATTTTGGCGCTTAATCCATACCTCGGTCCGAGATATGAAATATGGTCGAAATCAATCTACAGCAAAGTAAGATGCTTTTCGTATGTATTCGACTGGGCAATAAGGAAAAACGATATAAAACAATCGTGTAAGAGAAGTTGAAATTTTGGCGCCAATCCATACCTCGGTCCGAGATATGAAATATGGTCGAAATCAATCTACAGCAAAGTAAGATGCTTTTCGTATGTATTTCGACTGGGCAATAAGGAAAAACGATATAAAACATCGTGTAAGAGAAGTTGAAATTTTAGCGCCAGTCCATACCTCGGTCCGAGATATGAAATATGGTCGAAATCAATCTACAGGAAAGTAAGATGCTTTTTTGATGAAATAAATGTACGCGAAACCCTAACTCCTTACAATGTAACCACGGCAAAGTAGCGCGCGCAATGTTTGTACGACGAAACTTTGTGTAAGGCTCTCTCTCGCGCCTCTGACGTTTACGAAGTCTTATGCACTGTCATATTTTAATTCTTCAAAAATAAACCAATTGTTAAAAGTTCAAACTCTCGTTTAATTCCATAAGGTTATGGGCCGCCCCATGCCTGTAATATAAAAGAATATAAAAATATAGTGCATTTCTCGAAAAATAAAATAAAGTAAAAGTACATAACCTAAAAGTTCGACATCGTGGTATAGGATTCTATTTCAGCATATTTTCACGAAATACACAAAAATGAGTTCAAATAGTGGTCTAATGAGTATAGAAAAATTAACTGGAAGAGAAAATTACGCCACTTGGAGTTTTGCAGTCAAAGCATATCTACAACTGGAAGATTTATGGGAATGTATTTCATGTGAAGACAACAAACCAGTAGATGCAAAAAAGGACGTAAAAGCTAAGTCGAAACTGATTTTACTTATCGATCCCATTATATATGTACACGTAAGAGAAGCCACTACGGCCAAGCAGGTTTGGGACAACTTGTCACGAGTTTTTGACGATTCAGGTTTGACTCGCAAAGTGGGTCTTTTGAAGGATTTAATAAACACTACATTAGAAAGTAGTGCAAACATAGAAGACTACGTAAACAAAATAATGTCATCTGCCCATCGTCTAAGAAATATAGGATTTAAAGTAGATGACGAATGGTTGGGCACCTTAATGCTGGCTGGGTTACCAGACATGTACAAGCCTATGATAATGGCTATCGAGAGTTCGGGAGTAAATATTTGTGCCGATTCCATTAAAACAAAATTATTACAGGAAGTAAAAACTATCGACACAGCCGCATTTTACTCAAACTCCAAGCAACATGGTAAAAATGTTGAAAAGGGTGCACACAAACCAAAGGGGCCGAGATGCTTTCACTGTAACAAATACGGGCATTTAAGTAAAAATTGTTGGTATAAAAAAAATAAAACTAACAGTAAAGATAATAATGGTTTTATTGCTGCTTTTTCAGCCAATACTTTGAATGACTCGCTGAACTGGTACATTGACTCCGGGGCCTCGATGCATATGACACCACACAAGGAGTGGCTCGAGGATGTAACACCACCACCTGTAACAAGCATCAGAATTGCTAACGACAAAGTACTTCGAGTTGAGAGCTGTGGTAATGTAACTATCAGATTACTGGACACACATGGCAATATAAATAAAATACAGGTGAGAAATGTAATTTATGTACCTGAATTATCCACAAATTTGATATCAGTGAGTAAAATGATAAAAAGTGGCTGCAGCATTCAATTTAGTAACAATGGATGTATTATATTGAATAAAAATGGTCAAAAAGTAGCCAATGCCAACTTAATAAATGGTATGTATAAACTAAATATTATAACTGAAAATGCTCAAGCCATGCCTGCTGTTACTGAAAATGATATGTACTTGTGGCACCAGCGAATGGGCCACTTGAACTTCAAAGATGTTGAAAAAGTTCCCAACTGTACTACCGGTGTGAAATTGTCTCCGTTGAAAGAGGATATTACATGCATAAGTTGCATTGAAGGAAAACAGAATAGAGAGTCATTTCCAAGTGTGGGCTCCCGAGCAACTGAGTTGCTAGAAGTCATCCACTCAGATGTGTGTGGACCGATGCAAACAGCATCACTTGGAGGGGCCAGGTACTTTGTTACTTTCATAGACGATTTTTCACGTAAAGTATATGTCTTTACTATTAAAAACAAATCTGAAGTTTTAGATAAATTTATAGAATATAAAAACCGAGTTGAAAATGAACTAAATAAAAAAATAAAAATCTTAAGGTCAGACAATGGCACAGAATACGTAAATAAAAATTTTGATAATTATCTAAAAAAATTTGGTATCATACATCAAACTACGAATCCTTATACACCCGAACAAAACGGGTTAAGCGAACGAATGAATAGAACTCTCATAGAAAGATCTAAATGTATGTTATTAAATGCACAATTACAGAACTACTTCTGGGGTGAAGCAGTGGTCACGGCAGCGCACATTATAAACCGCTCGCCTACGAAAACACTTTCCTGCGTCAGTCCAGAAGAGATATGGTCAGGAAAGAAACCAGATTTAAGCTACATGAAGGTCTTCGGGTGCAAAGCTATGGTACACATACCTAAAGAGCGTCGACAGAAATTGGATCCAAAATCCCGTGAGCTGATATTTGTGGGTTACAGCGACAGTGTGAAGGGCTACCGCTTCATAGATCCGAAGACTAAACAATCTGTGATGAGCAGAGATGTCGTATTTCTGGAAGCCACCGTGAAGAGAAACATTGTTTCCAATGTGTCTGTACCTGAAAAAGAAAACACAAACATTAGTAAAATAAATAATAATACATATAAAATAATTAAAAAAAGGAAAACTAATGAGGAATCAAACATATCAAAAACAGTTTACTTACCTTTGTCTGAACAAACATTGATGAAGAGAACACTGACATTACCAATGATAAAACGTATGATGAAACAATATCCACAGGTATAAATTCGCACTCATTAAATTCATCACCATCATCACACTATTCAGATGTAGCAGACGAGTCTTATGATCCTGGAGAAAATATCGATATTTCACCGCTTAAGATACACCTTCGGTCGCAACGTCGAAAAGAAATTTATGAGGACGATCAGACACAAGAAAATGCATCCTTTATGTGTATGAATGGCGAATCCGCAATGAGTATTTTAGATAAGGATCCACAAAGTCTTTCTGAAGCCTTAGAAAGTAAAAATGCAGAGAAATGGATTGAAGCGATGCAAGAAGAATATCAATCGCTACTACATAACAATACATGGAAATTAGTCGATTTGCCGACAAATAAAAAAGTTATTCCCTGCAAGTGGGTATATAAAACAAAAAGCAGATGAAAACGGCAATGTATGCAGAATGAAGGCACGACTCGTACTAAAAGGCTATCAACAAAAAAAGGTATAGATTACAACGAAATTTACGCACCTGTCATCCGTTGTACTTCCTTACGATATGTCTTTGGCTTGGCTGTAAAATATAATTTAAAAATTCACCAGATGGATGCTGTGACAGCTTTTCTGCAAGGGGACATACAGGAACATATTTATATGGCGCAGCCACCATATTTTGAGGAAGGAAATAAAGTGTGTTTACTTGAAAAATCTATCTATGGCCTGAAACAGGCAAGCCGACAATGGAATAAAAAACTCAATGCAGTTTTGTTAGAAATTGGAATGTCACGATCTAAAGTAGATCCATGCATATATTATAGGATTGTTAATGAACATGACATCCTAATCCTCACAGTTTATGTTGATGATATACTATTCTTTTTCAATAATGAAGCTACTGTCAAAATGATAAAAGACAAGATGAGTACAAATTTCACATGAAGGATTTAGGAGAGGCAAAATGTTGCATTGGATTAAGAATAATGCATAACACTGAATCAAATGAACTCTCCCTGGATCAGTCAGTATACATTGAAAAAGTACTGACTCGTTTCAACATGAGTGATTGTAAACCAGTGCATACACCGTGTGAAGCCAATGTACAACTGAAAAAGGCTGAAACTGAGAGCGATGTTTTAAAAGATGTCCCGTACCAAGAGCTAATAGGATGTCTCCTGTATTTATCACAGGGCACCAGAGCCGATATAGCCTATGCTGTAAACCAGTTAAGCCGATTCAATAACAAACCTACGTCACAGCACTGGATAGCAGCAAAAAGAGTTTTAAGATATCTAAAAGGAACACAGCATTTGAAACTTACCTTTAAGAAAACTGATGCAAATATAATCGGTCACTGTGATGCAGATTGGCAACTGATACTGAAGACAGGAGGTCATGTTCTGGATATATTTTTACATTTCAGGGCGCCGCCATTAGTTGGTGGTTCAAAAAAACAACGACAATAGCTTTGTCTACCACCGAGGCAGAGTATATGTCTTTGGCTACAGCAACACAGGAAGCCCTTTGGCTCAAACAGTTGGAAGAAGAGTTTTGGCCTTCCACGTCAGGTATACCAATTATAATATTTTGTGATAACCAGAGTGCTATCAGTATTTCAGGTGATGACATCTACCATGCCAGAAGCAAACATATTGATATTCGCTATCATTTTGTAAGAGAGCGTATCACCAATAAGCAAATCTCCGTGCGCTACAAAAGCACTCAAGACATGATGGCAGACATCTTGACTAAAGGATTGCACCGTCCAAAGCACGAGATCTTTACGATGGCTATGGGTTTGCGTCCAGGGGAGGATGATGAAATAAATGTACGCGAAACCCTAACTCCTTACAATGTAACCACGGCAAAGTAGCGCGCGCAATGTTTGTACGACGAAACTTTGTGTAAGGCTCTCTCTCGCGCCTCTGACGTTTACGAAGTCTTATGCACTGTCATATTTTAATTCTTCAAAAATAAACCAATTGTTAAAAGTTCAAACTCTCGTTTAATTCCATCATTTTTGTATGTATTTCGACTGGGCAATAAGGAAAAACGATATAAAACATCGTATAAGAGAAGTTGAATTTTGGCGCTTATCCAGACCTCGGTCCGAGATATGAAATATGGTCGAATCAATCTACAGCAAGTAAGATGCTCTTCGTATGTGTTTCGACTGGGCAATAAGGAAAAACGATATAAACAACGTGTAAGAGAAGTTTGAAATTTTGGACGCCAATCCATACCTCGGTCCGAGATATGAAATATGGTCGAAATCAATCTAGAGCAAAGTAAGATGCTCCTTCGTATATATTTCGACTGGGCAATAAGGAAAAACGATATAAAACAACGTGTAAGAGAAGTTGAAATTTTGGCGCCAATCCATACCTCGGTCCGAGATATGAAATAGTGGTCTAAATCAATCTACAGCAAAGAAAGATCCTTTTTGTATGTATTTCGAGTGCGCGATACGGAAAAACGATATTAAATATCGTGTAAGCGAAGTTGAATTTTTGGCGCCAAGCCATACCTCGTTCCGAATATGAAATATGGTCGTTATCAATCTACACCAAGTAAGATGCTTTTCGTATGTATTTCGACTGGGCAATAAGGAAAAACGATATAAAACAACGTGTAAGAAAAGTTGAAATTTTAGCGCCAGTCCATACCTCGTCCGAGATATTGAAATATGGTCGAAATCAATCTACAGGAAAGTAAGATGCTTTTTTGTATGTATTTCGACCTGGGCAATAAGGAAAAACGATATAAAACATCGTATAAGAGAAGTTGAAATTTTGGCGCTTATCCAGACCTCGGTCCGAATATGAAATTTGGTCGAAATCAATCTACAGCAAAGTAAGATGCTTTTCGAATGTATTTCGACTGGGCAATAAGGAAAAACGATAAAAACATGTGTAAGAGAAGTGAAATTTGGCGCCAAATCATACCTCGTGCCGAGATATGAATATGGTCGAACTCATCTACAGCAAAGTAAGATGCTATTTCGTTATATCGACTGGGCAATAAGGAAAAACCCCCCCCCCCCCCCCCCTGAAAATAAAAACATCGTATAAGAGAAGGTTGAAAATTTTGGCGTCATCCAGACCTCGGTCCGAGATATGAACTATGGTCGAAATCAATATTACAGCAAAGTAAGCTGCTCTTCCTAGTATGTATTTCGACTGGGCAATAAGGAAAAAAACGATATAAAACAACGTTAAGAGAAGTTGAAATTTTGGCGCCAATCCATACCTCGGTCCAAGATATGAAATATGGTCGAAATCCAAATATCTACAGCAAAGAAAGATGCTTTTCTATTGTATTTCGATCTGGCAATAAGGAAAAAACTATATAAAACAACGTGTTGTAAAGAGAAGTTGAAATTTTGCGCCAATCCATACCTCGGTCCAAGATAGGAAAATAATCGAAATCAATCTAAGCCCAAAGTAAGATGCTTTGAGTATTTCGATCTGGGCAATAAGGGAACACCGATTATAAAGCAGCGTGTAAGCAGAAGTTGAAATTTTGGCGCCAATCCATACCTCGGGCCGAGATATGAAATATGTCGACATCAAATCGAGAGCAAAGTATATCCTTTTTGTATGTATTTCCGAACTGGGCCAATAAGGAA
>JADPWL010000714.1:0-12129 GCA_019059595.1 Marasmia exigua | reverse complement strand
GTATACATAAATCCACTGTGTCGCGGGTGTGCATGGGCGGCGGCAATCGCTTACCATCAGGTGATCCGTCGGCTCGTCGCCACCTATGACATAAAAAAAATACTTGGCGGCGTTACAATAAAATTAGAATAACGTAAGGAATAAAAAATAAAAAATAAAAAAAAGCTTATTCAATTTAGCGTTCCACACAGAAAATTGATAAGCATGACAGATAGGTACTAAATGATGACGGATGGTAACTGTCTATTTTATAGCTTAGTTCGAAGATGTGTACTTCTACCAGCGACGCATGGGTCAATTATTATCTTGTATGGGTCATAAGGTCTATTAAAGAGGTACATAGTAAAGTAAAGTATCAGCTTATAAACTGTCCCACTGCAGAGCAAAGGCCACCATCACAGAAATCAAGTTATCGCTACTATGATGGGATTAGGCTTAATAACCACGCTTGCCAAATTGGGATTGGTGATCACAAATCCGAGATATACTTTTCGCTCGACCCGGGAATTGAACCCAGGACCTCGAGATCGCGATCTGGACTAACAGGGCGTTAAGCGGTACTTGGAATACATAATATACGGCTACGACTTAGGGACCTTCATGAGATGAGGCGTATTCTTTTTTAAAAAGGCCGGCAACACATTAGCGATCTCTCTGATTTCGCGGATGTTTATGGGCGGCATGGAATACTTTCCATCAGGTGACTCAATTGCTCGTTCTTAGTAAAATCTTTTCTAGTGTTTCTGAAAAGATTTTATTTCAATATTAAATATGAGAGAGTTAAATAGATTTTTTTGCACGGAGCTAGGAACTGAAACGGAGGAACGCAAAGTATTATCAAACCAAGTAGTAATGAAAATAAATAGGAAAGGTTACAATAGTCTTTTATATGAGTACAAGGCAATAGCCACTCGCACGCAGAATGTTATCTAATTATGCCATCCATGGTGACCATCCTATTAGCGGGTGGAATGTAGTTCACGACCGCAGGATAAATAAACTTTATGGTGTTGCATGAATAAATTAGTAGGGAGAGTGAGTGTTTATTCACGAGTTAGGTACAGTCAACAGAAAAAGACGATGCACGATGTGGCTGCTATGCACTCTTATGCCCCTCAGAATAAGAACCTGAAACTGTTACCTGTACTCTCATTGGTACATCAGGTAAAAATGTTGTTTAGGCAATTCCGTGTGCTCCTCTTTATCTTTTGTATAGTATATACCAAGTTCACTATATTTAAGATCAAACTTAAATTAGAAATGTATATTTAGAAGCTTAAATTTCTAATGCTTGATCGCAATTGGGATAGCAGCAAAAAAGCCGATGTGAAAATTCTGTATTTTTAGGGTTCCGTAGCTAAGTGGCAAAAAACCGAACCCTTATAGTGTCCATCTGTCCGACCGTCCGTATGTCACAGCCATTTTTTCTGAAACTATAAGAACTATACTATTGAAACTAAATAGATATAGGTTAATAGATGTATAAAAATTTGGGGGGTCCCCACACTTAGATCTAATACCGTGATTATTTTTTCATCAAAATAAGTCTTTAAAATGAGGTTTCTAATATATATTTTTATAAATGTAATACTTTGCGCAAGAGACGCTCCCAAAGTGGTAAGATGTGTGTCTCTCTCCCCCCTCTAACTGCTTTAATAAAATAATTATAAAACTAAAAAAAATATTTATATTACCATGAAAACTAACAACGAAAATTGGTTTGAACTAGATCTAGTAAGTTTTAATACGTTATAAATCCTAAACCGCAATTTACCTTCCATTTAGTCAACTAAATTGTTTTACAATTAAGTAATTCTCACTTGGTGCTACGGAACCCTTAATGGGCAAGTCCGACTGACACTTAGCCGGTTTTTTAAAATAACTTAGCATGAGTAATACTTTTATTTGAAATTTAAATATGATTTATTAGGTTCTTTATTTTATAAACTATAGGCCAACGCTTGACCACAATCTCACCTGATGAAAAATAACGGGTACTAATTAAACAAGCTTCTTTTTAATAGCATTATTCGCCTCAGAAAATATATGTTACCTTCTAAATTACTAAGTCGGCCACAACCAATGCGCGTCTGAATAATAGTATCTCAGACACTAGTTATCTTATATGTAAGCCACTGTAAATGTAACTCAGCATAGTGGTTATTTTTTAGCATCTAAATTTTTGGTATGCATCAAATAGGAAGCTTCTAAAGTATTAATATATGACACCAAAATAGTAAAAATATTAGCCTCTAATTGCATAATTTAGTATGAATAAAATGTAACTCATCCTACATTAATCGATTGTTAAATGTACCTAAAATTGTCATCAAATAGTATAATTAAAGCCACTACATATTATTATTATGTATTACACATGAACTATTAAGGACAGTCAGCCAGAGCGTTGGTAGCCTAGTGGTTTAGAACGCGCCCTCCATGCGGAGGGTCGATTTCTCTAGATTTTTCAAATCTATGTGCATATTTCTATATTTACCTCGGCGGTGAAGGAAAACATCGTGAGGAAACCTGCTCGTTTGGGATAGTTTCAGAAGCGTGTAACCATGATTCAGTTGGTCTTGTTCCTCTGTCAAAGGGTTGCGAAGGTCAGACGGCAGTCGCTTCATTGTAATTACCAGGCTCCCCAAAGGTGTAACAAGTACAATCATTTATAGAAAAGTAATTAATAAACATTAACACGTATGATTACGTGATTAAAAGAAAAAGAAAATAAGGGCAGGCGGGCGGGCGGGTCGGCACAAGTTTCGAATAGCGATCTCTGATTGGTGCAAATGGCCGGTTGCTGTCATGTCGCGCATCGCGCCAAATCGTACAGTGGCTATTTTCACTATAAAAGAATATGAAGTATTATTTTACATGTTAAGTTATAATATATGATGTTGAGTATTGAAGCTTGAGTACATAATTTTTGAGGAGCTTGTATTGAAGCTGTAAAACGTAATATGATGATGAGTTACAAATTTCGTGGCTGAGTTAGTAAATTAGTTTGCAATGTATAAATCAGAAGGACAAGGAAAATTAATTGTTGATACTGACTTGACGCTTTCTTTAACATTTTTAGTTGGAAGATGAATCAGTTAATTAAAGGCTATGTCAATTTCCCCGGTGCTTAGTTAGTAAAGTAGAAGTTTGTGCGCGTGGCCAAATAAAAATTCTGTGGCCTTGTTTATTATTTCTCAAAAATAACTATAAGGTCAAGACATGTGACGCATTTGCCTAGAAGACATCATCTAGATGGTTGGCAGTCTTCAACTGTGCGTTGTTCAAGATACTTTCTGCCTCGTACGACAAAACTATGGAATGAACTATCGCCTGCTATATTTCCGGACAGATACGTACAGCAAACCTTAAAGGAAAGAGCGTATTCCTTTTTAAAAGGTCGACAGCGCACTTGTGACTCCTCTGGTGTTGCAGTCCAGTGGCGGCGGTAATCGCTTACCATCAGGTGACCGTCTGTTCGTGCCCCCTATCCCATAAAAAAAAAATAGATGATTGTTCACACCTGAAGGTTTTGAAAACCCTATGACACCTAACTTGTAACGTTTTATAACTATACGTAGCGGCCCGCTACGTATAGTTATAAAACGTTACAAGTTCAAGGATATAGAACTATACCCGCTACTAGCGGGTATAGTTCTATATCCTTGACAACATTATTTTGCAGTATTTTCGGTTTTGCGTCCAGCAAATTTCACGCCATAAAGGCCTACCCCTTTTTCGTTGGCTCATCTTCGGTTTTAGCTGAAGGTCGACGGTTTTTATTACTACGCCGTCCACATTACACGGCATATGATTTTATTTATTATAACTTTCTTGCAAACATTTTCACGTTATTACGTGTTGTGATATCAAAAAGAGAGGTGTTACCATTTTAACGATAGGTTGTTGGTGAGGCAAATGTGTGATAATACAATTTATAATCAGGTGTCGAAATCGAATAACCATATAAATCGGATTCTTCATTCAATATAATATGACAAACAATCATTTATTTGCGAGAAAATAGGTACATTTGATACAGATAAAGGTCTTAAAAATTGGTATCTAGTGTTTTAGATAGATTACCTAACAAGGTAGCTAAGTTATAAGTACCTGTTTACTAAAAAACACCTAATATTTGTATGTAACACTTAGCAAGCAAATAAATATTTCATTTCATTTCATTTAGATACTCTTTATTGCACAACATACAAAACTTAAAAGCTAGGTATACAGAGATACAATGTACAATTTAGGCGGTCTTATCGCTGGGAGCGATCTCTACCAGACAACCTTCAGGTAAAGGACATTAGATAGAAGAGGGGAGGGTGGTGGTGGTGTTTTAACGGACTTCAAAAAAAAGAGGTTCTCAATTCGACATGTATGAATGTTCCATTTATGAACCGATTTAGATGATTCATTTTAGTTGGAAAGAAAGTCCCTCACTCTTACCGAGGTGTCGTAAAAGGAGACTAAGGTAAAGCTGCTGGCACGATCATCAGCACCCAGAGAAGGAAAACTCTGCATTTATATCAAAAACCCTCGCCAACCCGTCTGCCAAGCGTGGTGAGTATGGCAATTACCCCTCATGAGATTGAGGGAGGCCCGTGCCCCAGCAGTGGGGACTTAAATGGGCTGATGATGATGATGGAAAGAAAGTAGTCCCGGATTGGTACCATGATCAGGGTATCAGGATATGATGATGGGATCCTGGAAAAATTGAGGGGAACTTTCAAATTTTACAGGGACACGTAATGCTTGGGTATCTTTTTTCAAAACTTCACCAGTATTTACGCCTGACTGTATTAATTTTGTGGCTCTGCTGATGATGGAAGGTCACCTCTGCAACGGTAAGGAGTCAAAGGATAACTCTTTCAATACTGTTACTCACAATAAGTTTGTTAGTTATTTGGCGGGGGTGGAAGAGGAATTAAGGGGGGGGGGGGGTTGCCAAAAAATAAGAACCCTCAACGCCTAATCTCTGTTGAATATTTGATTGTTGTATTAAATTACAAAGTATTGGGCGCCGACTTCGGTAACACCTTTTCTCGAGTGTACTGTTATAAAATGTTATTTGAAGTGTATAAATGATAAAAAGATAATAATACACTTTTTAGTTCGTGGTATTTGAAGGCGGTCTTTTTTCGCAGAAATTTTATTGGTAATCATTTATTTTAAGTCAATAACTCATATATTGTACCTTATATTTGGATTTCACGGCTGATTGCCGTCAGGCGGAGTGAGGTCATCCTGATTGGCCTTTCTATAAAAAAAAAATGTTAGTAACATCCTAGGTATTAGAGATCTATTTCGCATGTAATGCGCCACAGTGCAGCTAGTAGACACAGTCCACTCGATCTGCATTCATCTTCAGGAGGGAATTGGCATTCTGCTTGCCAGCAATCGTGCAAATAATAGTAATTTGATATAACTAGTCTACTAACTCCATGCTACTAACTTAATATAATAATGTAAATGAAAATGAAAATTGTTTATTCAATTTAGGTCCATACAGAACGCTCATGAATGTCAACATGTTTACCACTGGTTTGGAATGTAGTTTGCCAAGAAGACACCAGCAAGAAACTCAGCAGTTACTCTTTAAAAAAAAAATGTTTTACAAAATGTCACCATTTACTTAAAAATATAGTACTTATATTTTTGTGTTACTAATCTGTCCCTAAATTATTGGCGTTCAAAAAATCGTCTATTGTATAATAGTCATTCCACACATGAAGAATGGCAAGTCAATAATAATCTGAGATAACTTATTAAACACTTTTACGCTATGTAGCCTAGTAGGTATATCTACCAAAAAAATTAGTTTTCAATACTCAGAGAGTCAATAAAGTTTACTGCCTACTTGGTCTGGGCTTTCTACCTAGGTTTTCATAGAAGCATGGCCTTAGCAACTACAAGTTATTAATGTATCATATCTAGAGAAAAGATACTTATAGTAAAATAAATACTGAAAGAAAGAGCTTTTAGTATATAAATGAATCAGTTAGTATTTTAGTTCAGGCTTTCTAAATAGATGAGGTTTTTTGTTAAACTCTCCAATATGCAACATATAAATGCATTTGAGGATAACTAACTATGTTATCGATGATCCTTTGAATAATCAGTATGCTTGTGAAATGAAAATGACCTCTAATATAGGCGAAGTTAGATAAGATTCTTTGATATCACAATCATTACAATATTACTGTGAGGATTGACTAGGTGTTAGGTATATAGGCGAAAAAAACATTTAATTACCACACCGAGCCCAAAATTAACAAACAAAAATCGCTCGACTATTTCATTGGTTGTTCTGAAACCACTTGCCTATCAGAGAGAATTCAATAGTCAAGTGCTGTTCAGAACTCAATTACCGGACCATTAGTTGTTATCGGCTTTCTTTGCCGGGTCCGAAGTTGGGGCAATCCATTAAATTAAATACATGAAAGGAACCTTGCTCGATTCCCTTATTCCTTTTCATTTTGAAGTCAGGCGTAATTATTTCTAATGATGCTAATTGCCAAAAAATAAGAACCCTCAACGCCTAATCTCTGTTGAATATTTCGCACTCTTAGTAAGATAACGACTTAACTCAAAATTTCGGAAAAATTAGTTTTAGTGAAAAATCGACCTTATGGAGCATGGGTCACAGCATACTTCTTTAAAAAGCAACCTTATTCTGTAAACAATAACGTATAGAATTGATGAGTCACTATCTTTCCCGCCCCGCAAACCTCATTCGTTCATCGAATATCGACCAATTCAGTCTTGCGGCGGCGGTTGCGCGCGAGGGTTTTGTGAAACGCCGGCAGATTTGGAGATGCGTTAGTGTTTTACCAAAAAAATCGATAAATTTGTTAAATATCTTTATTGTAATAATGACTGGTTTTGGAATAGGACTTTGTTTTAGTAAACTTCTCTGAGTTGATATAGGCTCCATTTAAATTGAGTCTTTATTTTATTGAAATGTATTATAGGATCAATGACAAATTATTACTTAGGTCTATGTTTTTTTTTTAATCGTAAAAAATATATAACTCAAATCGAATTTGGTCTCTGTTTTGTTAAAAAACTACATAACTGTTTTGTAATGTTTAAATTTAGGTCTCTTTTTCATAAAAAAAATCATTAATTCCAAGTCATAATTAAAAAAAGGCCTTCGTGTCATTTCATATAAGTTTCAACTTTTAAATTTTTTCTCTCGAGTTGGAGGGTAATCAACCGGAAACCCGAAGCCTACCTCTAAGGAGGTTGCTGGGTCCGTTTTGTTTCGGGTTTCCGGTCTACCTATCTACCGTCCCAAGCACAGGAGCACTCCAGCAGGAAGGCCGCAAGAAACCTGCTTAATAAAACACACCACCATCGTAAAGAAACAGACACAACCTAGGCACCTATTATTACTATTTATTCTGTGTTGTTTATTCTTTCGTATCTCAGTTTTTCGCGGGAATTAGCCAAATTCACGCTAATACTATAATGAGGATTTCAAGGACACGGCCGTTAAATCGCGCAGTTATGTTATGTTATGAAACTCACATGCCGAGATCCGAGCGCGCAGGTATAGCTCGTGCGCGTCGTTTGTATGAATTTGGAATGCTGTTAGATAAATATTACCATTTAAAAGTGCCCATTTACGTTGATTTGCTTACTGCGCGGATGCGGTGATGATGAGTGTGATAATTTGTCTGTAGTCTAACGTTTGTGTATGTGATTGTGTGAGTGCTTTGTATGCAGGTTCCGTGAAAGATCCATCCACTTTCCTGAGCAGGCCTAGATGGGATTCAGGTATCTTGGCTAATATTTTGTAGATCCTGGCAGCTTGGGCAGTGTCTTTGATGGACCCGCCAAATTTTTGCCAGGATCTCCTTTTTGATTTCCTGAGCTCCCTATTAAAGCGTGTTAGCGCCTTCCTGTAAGCATCCCAGTTCTTGTCTTTTTTTGTCTTGTTAAATAAGGCACGGGCCTTTTGCCTCAGATGCTCCAGGTTTTTAGAAGAAAGAAAGAAAGAAGTTCCACCAAGGCGCGTTCCTATTGCTCTTAGTGGTCGTAAGAGGACAATTTTCTAGATACGCTTTCATTAGGCTTCTGCCTAAGTCCTTCTGCGGCTTCCACTTGGACCACAGTTTTAATGTATTTAAAATCTCCAAAGTATAACCTAAGGGAGTTCCTAAAGCCCTCCCAGTCTGTTACCATGGGGTCTCGGTACTTGTTCGGTTCCTTTGTTCCCGAGCATATTATGTCGTACCTAATATAGGTGTGTTCGGACATGGACGGCTCATCTGAGACGTGCCGATTGGTTACTCGGTGTGCGAGATTACCTGAACACCATGTTATATCTAGTACTTCCTGCCTAGAACGTGTGGTAAAGGTTGGTTTGCTACCCACGTTAAGAACAAATTGATTGTTGGTGAGCAAGTAGTCAAACAAGGACTCACCTCTTGTGTTCGTGTCGGAGCTGCCCCATGATGTGTGGTGGGAGTTGCAGTCGGTACCCACCAACAGCTGGGTTTCTCTCTCCAAACAATATTCCACTACCGGCGTCACCCTGTTCACCGGATCCTGGTCCTCTCCGGGTAGATATATGGAGCTGACTATGAGTGTCTCTGCACCTTTCCCCCCGGGGAGGTCTATATACGCTGCAACAGCGTACACAGAGAAGGGATCGGGAGGTAATTTATATCACTCTTGAAGAGCATGCATGCTCTTGGCCTCACTCCGCAGGTTTTACTTAATATCTTACCTGTCGAGTTTAGCCCCACTACCGTGGTTTTTTTCAGCCCCGGTTCTTGGATCAAGGCTATATCCAGGTCCTCAGAGAGGAATCTTTGGCAAAGGGCAGCTGTGGCTGCCTTTGAGTGCTGGAGGTTTACTTGTATCGCCTTAATCATTGTGTTGTTTTGGGGGATTGGGAGGGGAAGGGCTAGGAAATTTAGCTAAGACGGAGGAATGGGATAGGATTATATATAGGTGCCTAGGTTGTGTCTGTTTCTTTACGATGGTGGTGTGTTTTATTAAGCAGGTTTCTTGCGGTCTTCCTGCTGGAGTGCTCCTGTGCTTGGGACGGTAGATAGGTAGACCAGAAACCCGAAGCAAAACGGACCCAGCAACCTCCTTAAAGGTAGGCTTCGGGTTTTACGGTTGATTACCCTCCAACTCGAGAGGTCCGACATGGTATCGGCGTCGTGTTTGGCTTCCTGTATCTAGGCCGTACGGTACCTGGGCTTGGGAATCTCCTCTTCGTTTACGACGGAGAGATTAGCCCCATCCCAGGGTTTAATGATGGGCAGTTTGCGAATGAGACACTCCTTTAAGTCCTCATCTGCGCGCGCCAAAAGGATGCCACCCGAGCGCGGTTTGCATCCAATAAAGCTGGGGCCGTCACCATCGTCTAAGGTGTCAATACACTCCAAGATAGCACCTTGAAGCATTTCGACCCTCTCCTGGTCCATTTTACCCAGGGCGTCTATGATGAGAAACCTCCTTAAAGGTAGGCTTCGAGGTGGAAGGCTTGCCAAGTTTCAGTGCCTTGGTAGGATTACCTTGATTCGAGGTAGACGAGGTATTGAGAGTGCGCTGTGACGCCCGCTCCCTCGTTTCTCCCTTCTCTCGGGTCCTCTGCTTGGTATTTTCACTCATGTGCAGTTCTATCGCCTGCTCGATGGTCATACCCTTCGCTACGAGCCGATATATTTGTTTCCTATCAGCTCCAGGGAGCTTAACCCTGGGTTTACTCTCTGGCCCCTTGGTCGACGTGTCCCTTTGGTGCGTTGCGCCCAGAGGGGTCGACTGTGCATTGGAAGTACCTGGTCCCTCAGTCCCAGGTGCTCCAGCAGTGTTCGTATGCTCCTCAGTATCGCTACTAAGGAGCATAGCCTCGGAGGTACCTGGTACCTATTGGGTAGAATTTAAATGGTCGTCTATTATGTCTAAAATATCCATATAGTTCCTACGAGAAGCTAGGGAAGTAAAGGTCCACCCCTGCAGAATGAAAATTAAGGTGATGATTAGACTGCTATTAATTGTTAGTATGATTCATTATAGTTGCACCTAGTGCGTTTTTATAAAGACTTATTTTAGATTTTAATACATTTTAGAGTTACATTTTAAGAAATAACTACTTAGTTCAGACGAAAGATACAATTTACTGAGAGTAAATTTAACTCTATAACTATCAGTCGAACCAAGATCAATGCTAATTTTTACCCGACTACGGCAAAGCAAAAGGAGGGTTATGATTTTGACAGGCTATGTATGTATGTATGTATGTATGTATGTATGTATGTATGTATGTATGTTCATCTGTTTCCACGTAACTTCTTAACTACTTATCAGAATTCGACAAATGACATATCATTATAAGCGTCTTGATCGTCCGCTGGTTATAGGCTATATGAAGTTTCACAAAATCTAATGTGGCGCCCTCTAGCGGACAAAACATACAGAGTAAAAAAATAAAGTTATGATAAATATGCCGTGTTTGGTATCATTTGAAAGCGCTTGACTTGTACATTTGAATATATATATATATTACTAGCACTTGGACACCAAAATAGTACAAATAAAATAAAAGTAAAAAAACTAAAACCCAACTACGACAAAAAACGTCGCTGAAAAAGTATAAAACAAGCCTTCTTTGTCAATTTATGCAATATTCACTATGTAGAGATAAAATTTCATGTTTGGAAAGGCGTAGTCACACGTTAAATATACTACCCTTTGACAACGTGTGACTGCGGATTTCCAAACATGAAATTTTATCTCTACATAGTGAATATTGCATAAATTGACAACGAAGGCTTGTTTTATACTTTTTCAGCGACGTTTTTTGTCGTAGTTGGGTTTTAGTTTTTTTACTTTTATTTTGTACTTTCTTTTTTTACGTGAACTTTTTCTAATAAAACATTTTAAACTATACTGTTGTTTTTCTAATTAAGTCAAAAATACCTACATTTATTTCCAAATTGAGTCGTTATCCAAGGAAAAATATTTTGTCAAAAAGAGACTTAACTTTTAGTATGTTTTTTTTTGTATTAAAAACTTAATAAAACAGTGACCTAAATAAATGGTGGTCTGATTTTTTTGTCAATTTTTGAGTAAAATATTGACCTATTATTAATTACGTCATAAATTGACTAGGTGGATTTCATGAAATAATGACGCATCTCAAAATTGTTTTTTCAAACATTTTTTTTTATCATCATATTATATAAATTCATTTATTTTTTTGCTAAATCTGAAAGAATATATTCGAAGGCTTAAAACCGTAATTTTAGTTTTTTCCTACTCATCATAGTTAAAATTTTATAGGAGACTAAAGTAAAAGCTCTAAAACCACAAATCATTTTTTGCCATTTACCAAAACTTAGCAATTTCGAATTGAGTCATTATTTTATTAAGAGTGCGATTTGATTGTTGTATTAAATTACAAAGTATTGGGCGCCGACTTCGGTAACACCTTTTCTCGAGTGTACTGTTATAAAATGTTATTTGAAGTGTATAAAATGATAAAAAGATAATAATACACTTTTTAGTTCGTGGTATTTGAAGGCGGTCTTTTTTCGCAGAAATTTTATTGGTAATCATTTATTTTAAGTCAATAACTCATATATTGTACCTTATATTTGGATTTCACGGCTGATTGCCGTCAGGCGGAGTGAGGTCATCCTGATTGGCCTTTCTATAAAAAAAAAATGTTAGTAACATCCTAGGTATTAGAGATCTATTTCGCATGTAATGCGCCACAGTGCAGCTAGTAGACACAGTCCACTCGATCTGCATTCATCTTCAGGAGGGAATTGGCATTCTGCTTGCCAGCAATCGTGCAAATAATAGTAATTTGATATAACTAGTCTACTAACTCCATGCTACTAACTTAATATAATAATGTAAATGAAAATGAAAATTGTTTATTCAATTTAGGTCCATACAGAACGCTCATGAATGTCAACATGTTTACCACTGGTTTGGAATGTAGTTTGCCAAGAAGACACCAGCAAAAAACTCCGCAGTTACTCTTTAAAAAAAAATGTTTTACAAAATGTCACCATTAACTTAAAAATATAGTACTTATATTTTTGTGTTACTAATCTGTCCCTAAATTATTGGCGTTCAAAAAATCGGCTATTGTAT
>JADPWL010000713.1:0-11521 GCA_019059595.1 Marasmia exigua | reverse complement strand
TGTGTAATTTGTACCTGGGTTTTGTGTTGTCGTCTCCAGACTTGTGCGAACTGTTCTTTGTTCATTTTTTGTCCTCGTCGCCAGATATTATAGCTTGGAATTCATGAAGAAAAACGCAACGTTAGTTTAGACGTATATTTAAGTGTCCAGCAAACAACGTGACTAAACAACTCTGGTTACCCTGGTGACCAATACCATAGGCGCCGATGTTGTCTATGCAAGTAGTGTAGCAGAAATGTTTCGTTGAAGGCTTTTTTCATAGTATGCAGTGTCAAGTTTTAACCAAATATTTTATTTTCGATAAGCTAGTAAGTGCTGGAGTATAATTATAATATTCGTACATACTTAGTATATTTTTCATATCTTATGGCTGGACCTTCTTAATGCATCTAACGAGAAACCAGTATATATAATAAATATTACTATATATATAGTCTAAGGATATCTTCCTTCGATTCCCCTCAACCCCACTAGGGAGAGGTGAAAAAAGTTTCAAGGCACTCCTTAATATATTATAATACTCTTTGATTCCCTCCCCGGCCCGATTGGGTTTAGGGACTAGCGAGAGAACCGGTACGTTCGGGACGGACAGCCACACAACAATGTACAAAAAACTACCTAAGGTGATGTCCCAAATTGTATGGAGCCTCGGCCAGGGCTTGATATAGTTGTCCAAGAAAGACGAAGAGGGAACGTGCACATTGACGGTGATGTCAACTGGTACTATTCATTTGAACTTAGTGGGCATTATAAATAAAGTGGTATCACCTATCGTAGTAGCAACATGCAGTAGCACGTTTTGTGCGAAGTATGGTTGCGTCAGTGATATTGCAAATGATCAATGCGATTTACATAAGATCAACGTGTTTTATTTATTGTATTACAATATGAGAATATATTTTATGTCTCTGACAATCAACTCAACAGACACCACATAAGTAACCACTATATCAAAGACCTTAGTTCAAATGTATTCTATGCCTTAGTTTGTGTCAAAGACTGTTTTTTTTTTCTTTATAAGCCATGGCACTGGTATCATTGGGTCGCTGTCGTTACTCCAATACACTTCACCTATGTTGAAGCCTATAAACGTACACAAAACTTTGTTACTTTATAATATTTATATAATTTCTTGATCATTTTCGTAGATAGCATTTTTTCCTTATGTAAAAAATAAGAGCATGGATTTATAAGTTTTTTTGGAAATAACTATAATTTTGTAAATCCCACTACTGTTTAGTATTTTTTTTTAAATGGCAACATTATTTGTTTATTGACAAGTCAAATGACAGACGGCGGGGTCTCTCAATGGCAGCTAACGAAACAATTTACAGTAATTAATGACTCTATAGAGAGATTATTTCCGTTTTTGTCTGTAATCGAAGTGAAAATGTGGTTCAAGAACTCTGTTTAGAACATTTACGCACGCTTTAAACGCGTGCATCGCGAATAAAAATGTATATTCAGTACTCGATAGGAGCCATTTTTATTGTATTTATTTTATGCGTTCATTGTGTAAATGGATCAAATGACAACGAAATTAGGGAAATTTACGGTGAGTGGAACATCATTATTTTATATTTTGAAGTAGTAATGTTTGTAGTAGGCGTGTAAATGTTTTCTCTCTGTGTTTTAAGTCACACGCCTTGGGTGTAGATATGTAGGTCTACCTGTCAAGCTCACTCATCGGGGCCCTGCGAGGTGTGTACCTAAACCCTGGACGTGCTATTGTTATCATCCTCATAATCATTAGCCTCCTAATTGGTTAATATTACGACAGCAATGAGTGTTTTAATTTTAATTCAATATTTATAAAGAAAACAAACTAGAGAATAACACAATATTATCAATTCTTTTAGTTTTTCTTTTATCTAATGCTTAACAGGCTATTTAAATCTCTAAAAAACAAGTTTTTGGTGTTTTAGTTCTAATAAGATAACTGTAAAAGGCTGGTCTTATTAGATCCCTTAAAACCTCAAGCTGGAACAATTTAACTGAAATTTAAACCATTTTTGTATCATAAGTAAGTACTGCTTAGTTATAAAAGAATAAATATCAGGTTTCATTATGTGATTAAGGTGATGATCAGGTTTATACCTGAACGAAGTTGCTTGAGCACTTGTACATAATAATGGCTATCAGAAATATTTTACCTATTTTTAGTGGAATGTTATCAGTGCAATACACAGAGTTGGTATAATAATATACAGTAAGTGAATAGACAATTCTCCTCATAGCATTGAGTGTTATCATTTGTTTTGAAAAAAAAAACATATTATTTTTTGCATATAACTAATACACCATGACTGTGACATATTTGTGTGAGATAGTTAAATATTGTATGATTTTATGAAATGTGTTGCTATGATGTGTATGACCTTATATTCTACGAAACACACAACCTTGTGTGAACACAACTTGCCCATCCCTTGATTTGAGCTGTATCTCTTTAATTGAGTTTCTTTTTCGTATCACCTTTAACAAAACAGTACCTTCTCTAGGGGGATCCAGATCATTTTGTAATAACTTTTACAAATTAATAGCTCTATATAAGTAACATGTTCTTTTTGATATCCATAATCCCATTTGGTAGTGTATATACTTAAGTGTGATTAATATTATTTTTCTCTTAAAAACATAGCGACAGATAAGTAATTAAAAAAATCTTCCCGTAAAAATTGCATCAATTAGCTGATCATTTTTTTATTATTATTATTTTTTGTTTCATGCTATTTCTCAGCTCTGAAGTGGTTTAAAGTACAAAATAAAATAATAAAATAAATAAAAAATTCTTTATTCAAT
Organism: Marasmia exigua; assembly: GCA_019059595.1. NCBI lineage: Eukaryota > Metazoa > Arthropoda > Insecta > Lepidoptera > Crambidae > Marasmia > Marasmia exigua. The sequence goes on along the minus strand of JADPWL010000713.1, from coordinate 8,719 downwards.
TTAGGTCCACACAGAACACTTATGAATGTCAAAATAGGTACATAATATCTACCGCTGGTTCGGAATGTCGATTTCTACTGAGAAGACACCAGCAAGAAACTCAGTAGTTACTCTTTTCAAATATTGATGTTGTTACAGAGTTTCAATTGAGAAGAGAAAAAAATACAATTATGAAGGTTAATAGACTACTATGAATAACAACTCAAAATATTAATCAATTAACATGACCAAGAATCCTTATCATTTAAATAGTCTTGTACACTATAGTAACCTTTCTTCATTAGGCAGGTTTTGATATGAGACTTAAACTTATCCAGTGATAGGTTAATGACATTTTGTGGTTTCTTATTAAATATCTTAATACTTAAGCCAACAAATGAATTACCGATTTTATGTAGTCTGAGAACCGGGACAGCAAGCCTATGTTTATTTCTAGTGTTAAGACTATGACTATCGGACTTTTTTGGAAAAGTGTGCAAGTTCTTACGTACATACATTATGCAGTCGAGGATAAATTGGGAAGCCACGGTTAAAATATTAATTTCTTTAAATATTTCTCTAAGTGAGTCACGTGATCTAAGGCTGTATATAGCGCGGATGGCCCTTTTCTGTAATACAAAAATAGTTTGTATGTCAGCAGCAGACCCCCACAACAATAGACCATATGACATCACACTGTGGAAATAGCTGAAATATACCAGCCTTGCCGTCTCGATATCAGTCAGACGCCTAATTTTTCTTACTGCATATGCAGCGGAACTTAGTCTTCCTGCCAAGGCAGCAATATGGGGACTCCACTGCAATTTCGCATCTATGGTTATACCGAGAAAAACTGTGGAATTAATGATTTGAATAGATTCATTGTTCATCTTAATACTAGTATCGACCTGCCTTACATTTGGCATGGTGAATTTTACACATTTAGTTTTCTTTGAGTTAAGCAGTAAATTGTTAGTCGTAAACCAGTGCAATACCTGCGAGAGAGTATCATTTACGTCGTCAATTGATTCTTTATATCTATCAACCTTAAAAATCAAGGAAGTGTCGTCAGCAAATAACACTATCTCACATAGATCTTTCGTAAAGTATGGAAGGTCATTTACGTATATTAAGAACAACAAAGGCCCCAATATTGAGCCTTGGGGCACACCCATTAATAGAGGAGCGCCAGAAGAGTCGATTCCATTAACATTAACCCTTTGAATTCTATCAGACAAATAAGATTGAATCATATCAAGTGCGTTATTCAATACACCGTAATGCCGTAACTTCATCAATAGTGTTTCATGATTAACGCAATCAAATGCTTTCGACAAATCACAGAAAACACCTATTGCATCCTGCTTTTTCTCCCACGCATCAAAAACATGTTTGATAAGAGCCACTCCTGCATCAGTAGTGGATTTTCCTTTAGTAAATCCAAACTGTTTTTCATGCAGTAATTTATTAATATTAAAATGACACAAAAGTTGAGTAAATATAATTTTTTCGAATATTTTACTGAGTGCTGGCAATATGGATATTGGCCTAAAGTTAGACGGGTCACTCCTTTCTCCAGATTTGAATAAAGGTATGATTTTACTAATTTTCATCTTATTTGGAAATTGACCCTCGTCAACACATTCGTTAAATATTATAGCTAAGTGGGGTGCGATAGAGTGTATTATATTTTTTATTATATCTATCGAAATTCCCCATGCTCCCTCAATCACAAGAGGGGTAATTGCCATACTCACCACGCTTGGCAGACGGGTTGGCGAGGGTTTTGATATAAATGCAGAGTTTTCCTTCTCTGGGTGCTGATGATCATGCCAGCAGCTTTACCTTAGTCGCCTTTTACGACACCTCGGTAAGATTGAGGGTGGCCTATTCTACTCTGCCGGGACCACACGGCGGCGGCGACCATATGGTTTATCTTGAAGAAATCATGGTCACTATCATACCATAACGTGACCATGGCGCTTGCAACATTGCCGAAATATCGGAATCCCAAAAATAAGGTACATGGTAAAAATTAAATAACTATTCTAATATTAAGATCTTGTACACTTCGATCATGTCTGTTAGTGAGCGAGGGAGATGGGTAAAAATAGCAATAAAATATAGAAATAAAATATATTAACGTACCGTTTGCACCAAAACAAATCAATGAGAATATAAAAACGTCGTGAGATACAAAAAAAACCGGCCAAGTGCGAGTCTGACTCGCGCACCGAGGGTTCCGCCGGTATCTTTTGATTGCGTTAACTTTTGTTTGATTTTTTCACAGCTTAAAGGGACAGTAGACCTAGGTATTTGGTATAAATTTCAATTTGATACCTTTATTCGTTCGTGAGAAATAAAGTAGTAAATTTCATTTTATTAAAATATTTTTATTATTTTATATAACTAAAAAAATGTGATTTTCGAAATTTTTCCTATATTTGCATTATATGACAATGCTTCATGCCAAATTTCAAGATTCTGAGTTTACGGGAAGTAGGTTTTGATTCCTTTGCGAGTGTCGAAAATTTGATGAAAATATCGATATAATCGGCTGTATCTTTTAATTGCGTTGGCTTAGAAGTTTGATTTTTTCACAGCTTCAAGGGACAGTAGACCTGAGTAATTGATATAAATTTCAGCTTCATACCTCCACGCGTTCCTGAGAAAAAGGGTCTTGACAGACGGACGGACGGACGGACAACAAAGTGATCCTATAAGGGTTCCGTTTTTTCCTTTTGAGGTACGGAACCCTAATAAAAACGAAAATAAAATGATTAACTTAAAGAGGTTGGTTTGCCACAATGTCTCCTCGCACTCTTCGGTCCCTCAAGGTAGACAAGCCTAGCATCCTCAACCTTTCTTCATAGTAAAGACCCTTAAGTTGTCTTAGAATTTTGGTGACCTTTCTTTGAACCCTCCTTCCAGCAACAACTTCAAAGTTTTGTATCAGCAAAGGTGAATTTTTAGTTTTACCTTATGTTTCTTAGAGTAAACTTAAAGATTCTTAACTAATACTCACTAAACTTAAAGTTAAGGGAAAGTTAAGAGAGCATGTTCAAGATGCAATGGTATTTAAATTATTACTTTATCTCATTGTGACTCACCTAATGCTTGTTTGTTTACTGTCGTAAAAAGATAATAGTAATGTTTAGGGTTTAGATGATGCTGTACATTAACATAGAATACTGTTAATGGTTATTAAACTAGTTTTAAGTATGGTGCATTAAATACTTGTGTATAGTTAATTTAGAGACTGCCTCGGTGGCGCAGTGGTTAGTGGGTCGCACTTTAAAGCGACGGCTGCGCAAGAAGTTCGATCCCCGGATTGAGTCAAAAATTGTACCTAAGTTTTTGGTTAGAAATGCTTAGTGACAGCCCGGTGTCTGGAAGTTGGTTGTCTTGTACCTCCGTGCCTCGGAAAGCACGTTAAGCCGTTGGTCCTGCGCCCAATCCCTCTCCGGTCTTGTCACACTGGTGTGCCATCGGAATATGAGGGTAAGGGAATAGAGAACACTTGTTTGCGCACACACTTGAGCACTATAATATATCCTGCGTACGTGGTTGATCGTTGAGATTGGCCGCCGTAGCCGTAATCGGATGGAGGATATTATTTATTATTTAAGTGGACAGGACAATCTGTAAAATCTTAGTGGATATTTTTTTTTAAATGGCTTGTAATGTGCTTTGGGTGGGTAACGCAATTTGCCAATGTCAAGTGATTAAAAAGACATTTTTTTGGTGAATTTGGCCAGTATCAGTAAATTTTTATTCGCCAATTTGTGCCCATTCATCATCATTCATTTGTGCCAAGTCATTTTAAAATTAATAAATATAAATTTATTAAATAGTAATACTTTTTTAGATTTTACTTAAATACCGCATGTCGTTTTAAATTAAAATTGTTGAGAAAATTACAAATTATTAGAAGGTATTATAATATGACTGCTAATAATTATTGGTAATCTTTAAGTAACTACTACATTGTTTTCCTCCTTATTTTCTTTATACAAATTTCTGGGTTACCTAAAAATAGGTTATAATAATGATTTGATATGATAACAATTATTATAACTGTCCTGCTTGCTACCTTTGACAAAAATAGAATCAATATCTTGAGGAATAGGTAGGAATATTTCCAAAAATAGTTAATAGTACATTTGTATGTGGGCGGTATCTTTTCCTTATATTATTTTTCCTATTTGATTGATACCAAGTGGGCGTAGTGCGTAGGAGGGGGTAGGAACAGACAGGTAATACAATATCTAACAATACAATATTATCTTGTTCAACTATGTGCATTGGTAGTTCAGTGGATAACAATGTGGCCCTTCTAAACGGTTGTTCATAGGTTCGAATCTGAGCATGCGCATGGATTTTTAGGGTTCCGTAGCCAAAATGGCAAAAACGGAACCCTTATAGTTTCGTCATGTCCGTCTGTCCGTCTGTCCGTCTGTCCGTCTGTCCGTCTGTCACAGCCGATTTACTCGGAAACTATAAGTACTACAGTGATGAAATTTGATGGGAATATGTGTTGTATGAACCGCTACAAAAATATGACACTAAATAGTAAAAAAAAGAATTGGGGGTGGGGCCCCCCATACATGTAACTGAGGGATGAAATTTTTTTTTTCGATGTACATACCCGTGTGGGGTATCAATGGAAAGGTCTTTTAAAATGATATAAAGTTTTCTAAAAAACATTTTTCTTAAAGTGAACGGTTTTTGAGATATCAGCTCTCAAAGTCGTAAAAAGTATGTCCCCCCCCCCTCTATTTTTATAACTACGGGGTATAAAATTCTAAAAAAAATAGAAGTGATGCATGCTAATTAACTCTTTCAACGATTTTTGGTTTGATCAAAGTATCTCTTATAGTTTTTGAGATAGGTTGATTTAACTGTAATTTTGGTTAAGTTATTGTGCTTACACTGAAAACGATGGCTGAACCTTATAAGATAGATCAAAAAATATACTACAGTATTGTACACCTTTAAAAATCCGCGATGATATAAAATCTTTATAATGTATATTTGCTGCTACGGAACCCTTTGTGCGCGAGCCCGACTCGCACTTGGCCGGTTTTTCAAATCTATGTGCGTATTTCTCCCACTAGCTGGATTAGTGTTCATCACACGAATGCTTTTTTTTTGGTCAATAAGCTAACGCTTGACCACAATCGCACCTGATGGAAAGCGACGATGAGGTCTAGGATGATACGCGTTTGCCTAAAAGATGCCTGTTCTCTCCTGCCTTAAAGATGCCCTGATTATAGTGGTCAGGAAAAACAGATCTCGGCAGAGAGTTCCATTCCTTAGCCGTCCGCATTATAAATGTGGAAGCAAATCGCTTCGTGCGGATAAGGGGTATTTCTACCACATAAGGATGAAAGCACTCGCCGCGCCTTGTCGTTGCTTAAAGTGAAATACGTCACCAAGTTTGACATTTTTTATAATAATAATTCTCACAACATCATAGGTTGACCTGATTCCGTACTAAGTAGTTTAAGCACTTGTGTTACTGATATCAGATAACAGAGGAACACAAATATATACTTTAATACATATATTACACCCAGACACTGACCAAAAACACAAGTGTTCATCGCACGAATGTTTGTCCAGGGTGGGAATCGAATCCACGACCTTTGGCGTAAGAGGCAGGGTCACTACCAATTGTGCCATCCGGTCAGTCATTTGACATTATACTGCACAAGTATCTGTGCAAATGACACTAGCATTCCCGATTCCCCCACCATCATATTCTGATGAGGCATCAGCGTGACACAGCCTGAAAGGGATCTGGATGATATAATATTTATATAACCATATAAAAGATCTTCATTTATCCTAATATGATGTGATGTTGTTTTACTTACTATGATGGAGAGATACAAAATTGTTCTTGGCCTCCAATGTCCAATTCACGGAACGTTCACGGTTTTACTGGATACTGTGCCAATTCCACTCGAGGATCTTTCCGCCCAAGCGGCCGTCTGTTCTCCTCGCTATGTACCCTGCCCGTATTGCCGCTTGTGGCATCATTTCAGCCAATGCTGAAATGATGATAATGGTGATGACGTGCCGATTCCGCCTAATCGTGCACATTCGACCCAGAGGTCGCGCATCTCGATGGTCGCCCCAGGAGCCCAATTCTCGTGCTTGTCATATCTATCGGTAATCGATATATATCGCAAAAAGATAAAGTCCAAGAGCCCAATTCTCGTGCTCGTCATATTTAATTTCATACGACATATATCACCAAAACACAGTTTTGAAAACACACACGAGAATTGGGCTCCAAGACCCCAATTCTCGTGCTCGTGATATTTTGAAAACATGGCGGATATCACCTGAAAAACCATACAAAAAACTATGTTTTAGTGATATAATTATGTTGTATGAAAATAAATGTCACGAGCACGAGAATTGGGGTCCAATTCTCTAGATTTTCGATATGATTTGAACATGGCGGATGTCGCATGATATCATACAAAAAATATATGTTTTTGCGATGATATACTCCAACCTATTACGGCTACGGCGGCCAATATCGACGATCAGCCAGGATATATCATAGTGCTCAAGTGTGTGCGCAAACAAAAGTAATATATCTATTCTCTTACCTTCAAATGGATGGGACACCAGTATGACATGACGGGAGAGGTATTGGGCCCACCGGGAGTACATGACCGCCGACATCTATGCAATCTTAAGACCATTTTTCTTTTTCCGCTCAATCATTTCCAATTCCTAGATATAATTCATACAATCTGGGGTCTTTTAGGCGGGGCGTGAAACGGCATCTCAGCAGGCCATTAGGGTGGGGATGGCAGACACAATGGGTACTTTGTTAGTTCTTTTGTGCCTGTCAACCTCATATTTAGATTTCACGGCCGCTTACCATACCAAAAAAAAAAAAAATAACAACATAACATACATTAATCCAACTCCGAGATAGGTAACTCAAGCACCTGTGTTACGGATATCAACAGTGGGATTACAAATATATACTTTTCTTTTGTAAATACAAAGGTACTTATACATAGAAACCACCCAGACCAATATAAACAGACATGTTCATGCACACAAATGTTTGTGCTGTGCGGGGATCGAACCCGCAACCCTTAGACCAAAGGCAGCGTTCACTACCACTGTTCCAAACGGGTCGTCTAATGTCGTCAGATTTTTATTTATTATTACCTATCTATAAACTACTGTATTCGGCGCCCGCATATATAAATACGACAACCGTTTGATTTGTTGACGTAGTAAAACTACTTCCAGTATATCTTGACCTTATTTTGAATGACTGCGCTTATTATGGAGGGGTCAAGAGAATCTCCGTTTCCACTTGACCAAGTTTAATAAAAAAATTGCAGATATTTGTTTGGTTTTGTTAAAAGTTATATTTGTGAAAGAGATATGTGATCAATTTAAAAAAAAAATCCTACACTAAGAAAATGAATGGGAATAGTGATGGACTGAGCTACAGTGGACAATTACTAAACGGGAGGTCATAAGCTCGAATCGGAGCACACACCTTTGTATTTTTCAAATCAATGTGCGTATTTCTAGTGCTAGCACGGCGGCTTTGGAAAACATAGTGAGAAAAAGTTTAACCGTTATCCAAATAGTCTGATTCTCCTGACTATGAATTGCGAAGGTCAGACGGCAGTCGCTTCATTGTAATTACCAGAACCCCCAAATCTTCAAGAACAGAGCGTATTCCTTTTTTAAAAGGTTGGCAGCGCACTTGTGACTCCTCTGGTGTTGCAGGTGTTCATGGGCGGCGGTAATCACTTACCATCAGGTGATCCGTCTGCTCGTCTGCCCCCTATCCCATAAAAAAAAACTTGGATCATGGTTCCAGCGTATTTCAGGCTCCAAAGCGACAGCTTTGGCTGCAACTGGGAATGACGTAATTATGATGGCGATGTTAATAATTGGTTTGATAAAATCAAGGATCTAGGACATGAACATATACAGTCAGCTGAAAAAAATATGTGTACACTTTAGGACCTTGTCACAATACTCTACATTTCATGTAAGAAAGTAGAAGTCAGAGATATCTATTGTGACAAGATACTAAAATGTTTACTTTTCTTTGCAGCCGATCGTACAAGTAATTGTGGGTCGGGTTTAGTACAGTACCAATCTATTTATAGACGCCTGAACGCTTAACTCAGTTGATCGATTTTCCATGGTCGATCGCAATACTCGGTGCACTGGCTTATCAACCCATTTTGAAGGCTGCCTAGAAATACATAAAAAAACAACTCACGGTGGCTTTTGGGGTCTCCTCTGTCTAAGGGTTGCGAAGGTCAGACGGTAGTCGCTTCATTGTTATTACCAGACTTCCCGAATCCTGTTTCATGGTCCAAGTGTACAGCTTTGGAGGCACCTGGAAATTACACGATAAGATGAGGAGGGTGGCTCTTGGACCGATTCTATAATTTTTTTTCTCGTTAGTTTGATAACCCTTCATCTCTTTATTTCCATCATCATCATCTTAGCGGTTTGTCCCGCTTGTGTCCCAAGCTGTCATTCAGGAGCTCGGGACATGAATTCCTAGTTCGACTCCTCCACTTCACCGCGCGATCTTGTGCATCCATCGTGGTCAATTTATTGATCTCTTTATCTTGCATTTTTTTCTAAGGAAGGAACGTGGGTCACCTAATTTTCCGCCATTTTGAGTTTTCTTTCGTTCAAAATGGCCGTCATGAATAAACCATTAAAA